>NW_022639212.1:5000-90131 GCF_010993605.1 Petromyzon marinus
ACAGAGACCCATAGAGAGAGACCCAGACCCATAGAGACCCACAGAGACAGAGACCCAGACCCATAGAGACCCACAGAGACAGAGACCCAGACCCATAGAGACCCACAGAGACCCATAGAGAGAGACCCAGAGACCCAGACCCACAGAGACCCATAGAGACCCAGACACACACAGAGACCCATAGAGAGAGACCCAGACCCATAGAGACCCACAGAGACCCAGACACACAGAGACCCATAGAGACCCAGACACACAGAGACACACAGAGACCCATAGAGAGAGACCCAGACCCATAGAGACACACAGAGACCCAGACACACAGAGACCCACAGAGACCCATAGAGAGAGACCCAGACCCATAGAGACACACAGAGACCCAGACACACAGAGACCCACAGAGACCCATAGAGAGAGACCCAGACCCATAGAGACACACAGAGACCCAGACACACAGAGACCCAGACCCATAGAGACCCACAGAGACAGAGACCCAGACCCATAGAGACCCACAGAGACAGAGACCCAGACCCATAGAGACCCACAGAGACCCATAGAGAGAGACCCAGAGACCCAGACCCACAGAGACCCATAGAGACCCAGACACAGAGACACAGAGACCCATAGAGAGAGACCCAGACCCATAGAGACACACAGAGACACACAGACCCATAGAGACACACAGAGACCCACAGAGACCCATAGAGACCCATAGAGACCCATAGAGAGAGACCCAGACCCATAGAGACACACACAGACCCATAGAGACACACAGAGACCCACAGAGACCCATAGAGACCCACACAGACCCACAGAGACCCAGACCCATAGAGACCCACATTCAGAGACCCAGACCCACAGACTCAGACCCATATAGAGGGGCACCCCCAGTGGCAGCTGTCTCTGTGTGTGAGTCAGCTGTTGCTGTGTGGTGCTGTAGCCTAGAGGGGACACCCCCAGTGACAGCTGTCTCTGTGTGAGTCAGCTGTTGCTGTGTGGTGCTGTAGCCTAGGGGGACACCCCCAGTGACAGCTGTCTCTGTGTGTGAGTCAGCTGTTGCTGTGTGGTGCTGTAGTCTAGAGGGACACCCCCAGTGACAGCTGTCTCTGTGTGTGAGTCAGCTGTTGCTGTGTGGTGCTGTAGTCTAGGGGGACACCCCCAGTGACAGCTGTCTCTGTGTGTGAGTCAGCTGTTGCTGTGTGGTGCTGTAGTCTAGGGGGGCACCCCCAGTGACAGCTGTCTCTGTGTGTGAGTCAGCTGTTGCTGTGTGGTGCTGTAGCCTAGAGGGGACACCCCCAGTGACAGCTGTCTCTGTGTGTGAGTCAGCTGTTGCTGTGTGGTGCTGTAGCCTAGGGGGACACCCCCAGTGACAGCTGTCCCTGTGTGCGAGTCAGCTGTTGCTGTGTGGTGCTGTAGCCTAAGGGGACACCCCCAGTGACAGCTGTCTCTGTGTGTGAGTCAGCTGTTGCTGTGTGGTGCTGTAGCCTAGGGGACACCCCCAGTGACAGCTGTCTCTGTGTGCGAGTCAGCTGTTGCTGTGTGGTGCTGTAGCCTAAGGGGACACCCCCAGTGACAGCTGTCTCTGTGTGCGAGTCAGCTGTTGCTGTGTGGTGCTGTAGTCTAGGGGGACACCCCCAGTGACAGCTGTCTCTGTGTGCGAGTCAGCTGTTGCTGTGTGGTGCTGTAGTCTAGGGGGGCACCCCCAGTGACAGCTGTCTTTGTGTGCGAGTCAGCTGTTGCTATGTGGTGCTGTAGTCTAGGGGGGCACCCCCAGTGACAGCTGTCCCTGTGTGTGAGTCAGCTGTTGCTGTGTGGTGCTGTAGCCTAGGGGGACACCCCCAGTGACAGCTGTCTCTGTGTGTGAGTCAGCTGTTGCTGTGTGGTGCTGTAGCCTAAGGGGACACCCCCAGTGACAGCTGTCTCTGTGTGTGAGTCAGCTGTTGCTGTGTGGTGCTGTAGTCTAAGGGGACACCCCCAGTGACAGCTGTCTCTGTGTGTGAGTCAGCTGTTGCTGTGTGGTGCTGTAGCCTAAGGGGACACCCCCAGTGACAGCTGTCTCTGTGTGTGAGTCAGCTGTTGCTGTGTGGTGCTGTAGCCTAGGGGACACCCCCAGTGACAGCTGTCTCTGTGTGTGAGTCAGCTGTTGCTGTGTGGTGCTGTAGTCTAGGGGGACACCCTCAGTGACAGCTGTCTCTGTGTGTGAGTCAGCTGTTGCTGTGTGGTGCTGTAGTCTAGGGGGACACCCCCAGTGACAGCTGTCTCTGTGTGTGAGTCAGCTGTTGCTGTGTGGTGCTGTAGCCTAAGGGGACACCCCCAGTGACAGCTGTCTCTGTGTGTGAGTCAGCTGTTGCTGTGTGGTGCAGTTGATCGCAATCGTTGGCTGCAGACTGACGATGCAACCGGTTGCTTGCAACTTGGGCAAATAGATTGGGAATGTCCGCGCAATCCCGGTTGCTCGCAACTTGGCCAACGGATTGGGAATGTCTGCGCAACCGGTTGCTCGCAACTTGGCCAACGGATTGGGAATGTCCGCGCAACCGGTTGCTCGCAACTTGGCCAACGGATTGGGAATGTCCGCGCAACCGGTTGCAGCGTCCACGAAAACGGACGCAACACCTTCCTAGCAGTTGCCACTGGGGGTGTCCCTCTTAGCCGTGGTGATGATGATGATGAGGTGGTGATGATGCTATGGTGGTGATGATGATGGTGGTGGTGATGGTGGTGATGATGTGGTGATGGTGTGGTGGTGATGATGGTGGTGATGATGGTGGTGGTGATGGTGGTGTTGATGTGGTGATGATGATGTGGTGATGTGGTGATGATGATGTGGTGATGGTGTGGTGGTGATGATGTGGTGATGGTGTGGTGATGGTGGTGATGAGGTGATGGTGATGATGTGGTGATAGTGTGATGAGGTGATGATGATGGGTTGATGATCATGAGGTGGTGATATGATGATGATGTGGTGATGTGGTGATGATTATGTGATGGTGTGGTGATGAGGTGGTGATAGTGTGATGATGAGGTGATGATGTGGTGATGATGATGGGGTGATGGTGATGTGGTGATGATGATGATGTGGTGATGATGTGGTAATGGTGATGATGATGTGGTGATGATGTGGTAATGGTGATGATGTGATGTGGTGATGGTGATGACGATGATGTGACAATGATGATGTGGTGGTGATGATGATGATGGTGACGAGGTAGTGATGTGGTGATGATGACGATGATGATGATGATGTGGTGTGGTGATGGTGATGATGGTGACGAGGTAGTGATGTGGATGATGTGGTGATGATGATGGTGACGAGGTAGTGATGGTGATGCGAGATGATCCATTAAGAATACGGGAGCTCAAAACAACAACCACCATCAGTACTGCCCATCCTAACACTAATACTGCTGAGCTGATACTACTACACTGATGGTGATCCTACTACTACTGATACTACTGCTGCTGAGCTGATACTACTACTACTACACTGATGATGATCCTACTACTACTGATAATACTACTGCTGAGCTGATACTACTACACTGATGGTGATCCTACTACTACTGATACTACTGCTGATACTACTACTACACTGATGGTGATCCTACTACTACTGATAATACTACTGCTGATACTACTACTACACTGATGGTGATCCTACTACTACTGATAATACTACTGCTGATACTACTACTACACTGATGGTGATCCTACTACTACTGATAATACTACTGCTGATACTACTACTACACTGATGGCGATCCTACTACTACTGATAATACTACTGAGCTGATACTACTACTACACTGATGGCGATCCTACTACTACTGATAATACTACTGAGCTGATACTACTACTACACTGATGATGATCCTACTACTACTGATACTACTACTACTGCTGACCTGATACTACTACTGCTGAGCTGATACTACTACTACACTGATGATGATCCTACTACTACTGATACTACTACTGCTGAGCTGATACTATTGCTGCTGAGCTGATACTACTACTCCTGATACTACTACTACACTGATGAAGATCCTACTACTACTGATGCTGCTGATCCTACTACTACTGATACTACTGCTGCTGCCGATCCTACTACTACTGCTGATACTACTGCTGCTGCCGATCCTACTACTGCTGATACTACTGCTGCTGCCGATTCGATCCTATTACTACGAATGCTGATACTACTACTACTGATCCTACTGATCCTACTGCTGTTACTTCAGTGACACTCGCAACTTCACCACGTCCAATACTGGGGGCAACCCGGTTGCATGCAACTCGGGCAAACGGGGATCCGGAATCGTCCGTGCAACCCGGTTGCATGCAACTCGGGCAAACGGGGATCCGGAAACGTCCGTGCAACCCGGTTGCATGCAACTCGGGCAAACGGGGATCCGGAATCGTCCGTGCAACCCGGTTGCATGCAACTCGGGCAAACGGGGATCCGGAAACGTCCGTGCAACCCGGTTGCATGCAACTCGGGCAAACGGGGATCCGGAAACGTCCGTGCAACCCGGTTGCATGCAACTCGGGCAAACGGGGATCCGGAAACGTCCGTGCAACCCGGTTGCATGCAACTCGGGCAAACGGGGATCCGGAATCGTCCGTGCAACCCGGTTGCATGCAACTCGGGCAAACGGGGATCCGGAAACGTCCGTGCAACCCGGTTGCATGCAACTCGGGCAATGGGGATCCGAAAACGTCCGTGCAACCCGGTTGCATGCAACTCGGGCAAACGGGGATCCGGAAACGTCCGTGTGAACCCGGTTGCATGCAACTCGGGCAAACGGGGATCCGGAAACGTCCGTGCAACCCGGTTGCATGCAACTCGGGCAAACGGGGATCCGGAAACGTCCGTGTGAACCCGGTTGCATGCAACTCCCTTGGGCTTGCCCGTTCGCAACACCACCCCTCCTCCCCTCCTGCAAACCCCGGTTGCGTGCAACATCGGCGGCATGGACGAGACTCTCCGCCCGCAGCCGAAGTTGCTCGCAACTCAAAAAACAACGGACGAACCGGCGCTTTGGGGGGATAAATAACAACAACAACAACAACAACCACAACAACAACAACAACCACAACAACCACAACCACAACCACGAACAAAAATGTTGTTCTAAGCAACGCGGCCTGCTTGCAGGAACCTGTGACTGGGTCAGCGCTAGCGGCAGGCCGGGCCGGGCCGGGCCGTGCCGGGCCGGGCCGGGCCGGGCCGGGCCGGGCCGGGCCGGGCCGGGCCGGGCCGGGCCGGGCCGGGCCAAGGGTCGCACCCGGCTACCGGACGACCGAGACCGGGTTTGCTTGCAACGCCGAGCGAGCGAGCGAGCTTTGGGGGAGTTGCGTGGAGTTGCGTGGAGTTGCGTGGAGTTGCGTGGAGCTGCGTGGAGCTGCGTGGAGTTGCGTGGAGTTGCGTGGAGTTGCGTGGAGCGACAGTGGGGGGGGGGGGGGGGGGTGGAGATGGGGTGAGGTTTACATTTGCTAAGAGGGTAAAAGCACACACACACAGAGAGAGAGACGGAGAGAGACGGAGAGAGAGAGAGAGAGACACAGAGAGACAGAGAGAGACAGAGAGAGACAGAGAGACGGAGAGAGACACAGAGAGAGACAGAGAGAGACACAGAGAGACACAGAGAGACGGAGAGAGACGGAGAGAGACAGAGAGAGAGAGAGAGACACAGAGAGACAGAGAGAGACAGAGAGAGACAGAGAGACGGAGAGACACAGAGAGAGACAGAGAGACGGAGAGACACAGAGAGAGACAGAGAGAGACACAGAGAGACAGAGAGACAGAGAGAGACAGAGAGAGACAGAGAGACGGAGAGACACAGAGAGAGACAGAGAGAGACACAGAGAGACACAGAGAGACGGAGAGAGACGGAGAGAGACAGAGAGAGAGAGAGAGACACAGAGAGACAGAGAGAGACAGAGAGAGACAGAGAGACGGAGAGACACAGAGAGAGACAGAGAGACGGAGAGACACAGAGAGAGACAGAGAGACGGAGAGACACAGAGAGAGACAGAGAGAGACACAGAGAGACACAGAGAGACACAGAGAGACGGAGAGAGACGGAGAGAGACAGAGAGAGACAGAGAGAGACAGAGAGAGACACAGAGAGAGACAGAGAGACGGAGAGACACAGAGAGACACAGAGAGACGGAGAGAGACGGAGAGAGACAGAGAGAGACAGAGAGAGACAGAGAGAGACACAGAGAGAGACAGAGAGACGGAGAGACACAGAGAGACACAGAGAGACGGAGAGAGACGGAGAGAGACAGAGAGAGACAGAGAGAGACAGAGAGAGACACAGAGAGACAGAGAGAGACAGAGAGAGACACAGAGAGACACAGAGAGACACAGAGAGACACAGAGAGACGGAGAGAGACGGAGAGTGACGGAGAGAGACAGAGAGAGACACAGAGAGACACAGAGAGACACAGAGAGACGAAGCGAGACGGAGAGAGACGGAGCGAGACGGAGGCGCAGATGAGAAGCACTCACGGCTCTGGATGTGCCACCAGGAAGGAGGAGGCATGGCTGGTGGGTGGGTGGGTGGGTGAGCGAGTGGGTGGGTGAGCAGGCGGGTGGGTGGGTGAGCGGGTGAGTGGGTGGGTGAGCGGGTGGGTGAGCGGGTGGGTGGGTGAGCGAGCGAGTGGGTGGGTGAGCAGGCGGGTGGGTGAGCGAGTGAGTGAGCGAGCGACTGAGAGAGCGACTGAGCTAGCTAGTGACTGAGCTAGCTAGCGACTGAGCTAGCTAGCGACTGAGCTAGCTAGCGACTGGGCGAGCTAGTGACTGAGCTAGCTAGCGACTGGGCGAGCTAGCGACTGGGCGAGCGACTGAGCTAGCAACTGGGCGAGCGACTGAGCTAGCTGGCTAGTGACTGAGCAAGCGACTAAGTGACTGAGCTAGTGACTAAGTGACTGGGCGAGCGACTGGGAGAGTAACTGGGAGAGTGACTAAGCGAGTGACTGAGCGAGTGACTGAGCGAGCGACTGAGAGAGTGACTGAGCGAGCGACTGAGAGAGTGACTGAGCGAGCGACTGAGTGACTGAGTGACTGAGCGAGTGACTGAGTGACTGAGTGAGTGACTGAGCGAGCGACTGAGCGAGTGACTGAGTGACTAAGCTAGTGACTAAGTGAGTGACTAAGCGAGTGACTGAGTGACTGAGCGAGTGACTGGCTGAGTGACTGAGCGAGTGACTAAGTGAGTGACTGAGCGAGCAACTAGAATTCCCAGAGGCTGTCCGAGTCTACAGACTGGGAGTCGGCCCGGAGCGATGAGGCATGGTCCCCTCTCACGTAGCAACCAGAGCTCTCCACCCTGCACACGCATAGCAACCACGCACACTTAGCAACCACGCGCACACATAGCAACCACACACACATAGCAACCACGCACACACATAGCAACCAGAGCTCTCCACCCTGCACACACATAGCAACCACGCACACACATAGCAACCACGCACACACATAGCAACCACGCACACACATAGCAACCAGAGCTCTCCACCCTGCACACGCATAGCAACCACGCACACACATAGCAACCACGCACACACATAGCAACCAGAGCTCTCCACCCTGCACACGCATAGCAACCACGCACACATAGCAACCACGCACACACATAGCAACCAGAGCTCTCCACCCTGCACACGCATAGCAACCACGCACACACGCATAGCAACCACGCACACACGCATAGCAACCACGCACACACGCATAGCAACCACGCACACACGCATAGCAACCACGCGCACACGCATAGCAACCACGCGCACACGCATAGCAACCACGCGCACAGGCATAGCAACCACGCGCACACGCATAGCAACCACGCACACACGCATAGCAACCACGCACACACGCATAGCAACCACGCCTACACACATAGCAACCACGCGCACACGCATAGCAACCACGCCCACACGCATAGCAACCACGCACACACATAGCAACCACGCACACACATAGCAACCAGGTAGACAGATGCACTCCCCCCACCATCACCCCCCCTCCCCCCCACCATCCCCCCTACCCCCACCCCCCACCATCACCCCCCCCACCCCCCCCCACCCACCCCCACCCCCACCATCACCCCCCCCACCCACCATCACCACCCACCCCCACCATCACCCCCCCCACCCACCATCACCACCCCCCATCACCACCCCCACCCACCCCCACCATCACCACCCCCACCCACCATCACCACCCCCACCCACCATCACCACCCCCACCCACCATCACCACCCCCACCCACCATCACCACCCACCCCCACCATCACCACCCCCACCCACCATCACCACCCCCACCCACCATCACCACCCCCACCCACCATCACCACCCCCACCCACCATCACCACCCACCCCCACCATCACCACCCCCACCCACCATCACCACCCACCCCCACCATCACCACCCCCCATCACCACCCCCACCCACCATCACCACCCCCACCCACCATCACCACCCCCACCCACCATCACCACCCCCACCCACCATCACCACCCCCACCCACCCCCCCCACCGTATGGCCACGTGGTTGCGAGGGTGAAGTTCGAGGCAGAAGGCGGTGGGGTCAGCGACGTCGCTCACGGAGACGGAGCCGTCGGTACACAACACCCACGCACGACCATCTTCACCTACAGTCACACACACACAGTGTCACACAGTCATACACACAGTCATACACACAGTCACACACACTGTGTCACACAGTGTCACACACACACAACACCCACGCACGACCATCTTCACCTACACACAGTGAGACAGTCATACACACAGTCATACACAGTGTCACACACAGTCACACACACACAGTGTGATACAGTCACACACACACACAACACCCACGCACGACCATCTTCACCTACAGTCACACACAGTGTGATACACACACACAGTGTCACACACAGTGTGATACACAGTGTCACACACAGTCACACACAACACCCACGCACGACCATCTTCACCTACAGTCACACACACAGTCATACACACAGTCACACACAGTGTCACACAGTGTCACACACACAGTGTCACACACACACAACACCCACGCACGACCATCTTCACCTACAGTCACACAGTGAGACAGTCATACACACAGTCACACACAGTCACACACACACAGTGTGATACAGTCACACACACACACAACACCCACGCACGACCATCTTCACCTACAGTCACACACAGTGTCATACACACAGTCACACAGTGTGTCACACACACAGTGTCACACACAGTCACACAGTCACACACACAGTGTCACACACACACACAACACCCACGCACGACCATCTTCACCTACACACAGTGAGACAGTCATACACACAGTGTCACACACACAGTGTGATACACACACACACAACACCCACGCACGACCATCTTCACCTACAGTCACACACACAGTGTGATACAGTCACACACACAGTCATACACAGTGTCACACACAGTCACACACACACAGTGTGATACAGTCACACACACACACAACACCCACGCACGACCATCTTCACCTACAGTCACACAGTGAGACAGTCATACACACAGTGTCACACACACAGTGTGATACACACACACACAACACCCACGCACGACCATCTTCACCTACAGTCACACACAGTGTCATACACACAGTCACACACACAGTGTGATACACACACACACAACACCCACGCACGACCATCTTCACCTACAGTCACACAGTGAGACAGTCATACACACAGTCATACACAGTGTCACACACAGTCACACACACACAGTGTGATACAGTCACACACACACACAACACCCACGCACGACCATCTTCACCTACAGTCACACAGTGTGATACACACACACAGTGTCACACACAGTGTGATACAGTCACACACACACACAACACCCACGCACGACCATCTTCACCTACAGTCACACACAGTGTGATACACAGTGTCACACACAGTCACACACAACACCCACGCACGACCATCTTCACCTACAGTCACACACACAGTCATACACACAGTCACACACAGTGTCACACAGTGTCACACACACAGTGTCACACACACACAACACCCACGCACGACCATCTTCACCTACAGTCACACAGTGAGACAGTCATACACACAGTCATACACAGTGTCACACACAGTCACACACACACAGTGTCACACAACAACAACAACAACCGCCATTCGCCACTAAGTGGCGGTGACGTCACCACGACGCTTGTGCCAGGCTATGTGCACCCTGAGGCCACGTGAAGTGTCGAACGCCCGCTGGCAGGAGGTCACGGGGCAGACCCAGGTGCCACGGGTCGACTGACTGAGATGACTGGCTGATGCACCACCTGTGCCCCCTACTGTGCCAACCTGCTGTGCTTTAGCCACCCGGCGCTCCGCTCGCTGTTGTGAGCGTCACTCCTCCGCCCTCCGTTGTTGTTGGAGGGCGACTGCCTCCAACTGCCCAGTAGCATCCTTCACGAGCCTCCTCCACAGAGGCCGATCTTGACACCGCTGGTACCAGTCATCGGCAAGTCCACTCAGCTCCACGTCCTCCTGTACCACATCACTCCATCTCTTCTCTAGCCCGTGCCGCGCCCGCTTAGCCCCCTCAATCCGGCCAAACAAAAGCTGTTTCGGCATGCGGTGGCTGGGCATGCGGGCTACATGACCCAGCCATCGCAGCCTTGCCTGCCGGAGGAGCTCACCGATGGGACCCTGCCCAGATCTTTCAAGGATTTGTGAGCTCCTCACACAATCCAGTCTGGTTAAACCCAGGATGGATCGTAGGCAGGTCAGCCTAAATGTTTCTAACCGGCGAAGATGTTCCATTAGGGGGGTCCACGTTTCGCAAGCGTAGAGAAGGGAGGGAATGACCGTGGCCGAGAAGACCTGAAGCTTAGTGCGGAGCGACAGACCAGGTAGCTTCCACACAGCGTTACGCAACCGATGAAAAGATATTGCCACTCGACTGATTCGGAGTGAGACCTCTGCTGTTAAACTGGAGCCAGTCATGAGCACACTGCCCAGGTATGGGAAACTCTCCACTCTCTCCACAACTGCCCCATCACCGATTGGGAGTTGTGGGGGTGGAGTGTCCGATGGTACAAAATACCCAGGCAGGTGCTTAGTTTTGGTGGGGCTGATGGTAAGGCCCCACCTCTTAGTGGCACGCTCCAGTCTCAGCAGCAGCGTCTCCAACTCCTCCTCTGACTGAGCAGCTATTACCAAGTCATCAGCATACATAACGTGGTTGAGCAATAGGGAGCCATCCCTTGACCGCACCCGGGCATCGATTAGCCTCCCATTATATCTGTACCATATGGAGATTCCCCCGGTACAGCTATTGAAGGCTTCACGAACTACGTGGTCAAAATAGATGTTAAATAATGTGGGAGCCAGAGGACACCCCTGTCGCACCCCAAGGTGTACAGGGAATGGCTCTGACTCCCAGCCACGTAGTTTTACCCGGGCCCGCTCACCATCATGAAGGTCCTTAATGATCGTGAGCAGAGGGTCAGGTACTCCAAAAGCACGAAGAACGACCCAGAGCCCAGGCCTACTGATGGTATCATAGGCCTTGACCAGGTCAATAAAGCAGAGATGTAGGTCTAGTTGGAATTCCCTACACCTCTGCTGTAGCAGACGGACAGAAAATATGGCATCTGTGCAGGACCGCCCTTTCCTGAAACCGCATTGGGGCTCCGCAAGCCTCTCCTCAGCGTGCCTGGCAAGGCGATGCTGAATAATCCTTGCCAGGACCTTTCCCGGCACACTGAGGAGTGAGATGCCCCTGTAGTTGTTACAGTCTGTGCGGTCCCCCTTCTTAAAAAGGGGGACCACCAGGGCATCCTTCCAATCCTGCGGAACCCGTCCAGTGGTCCAGACTGTTGTTATGATGTCATATAGGGCAGTCTGTGCACAAACGCCACCCTCCCTCAGCATTTCGCTTGGGAGATCATCTCTGCCCGCTGCCTTTCCTGGTCTCAGACTCCGGATCGCCTTCAATACTTCCTCAGCAGATGGCACCTCAGCCAGCCACTCACAGGGGGTGACTTCATCCAATATTTGAGGCACCGCAGCCTCAGCAGGGTCATCCTCACTTTGTGCCACGATGTTTTCCTGGCTGAGGGATTTTCCCTCCCCCAGGACCTCACAGAAATGCTCAGCAAATCTGCGAACCTGTTCCTGGGGGTCGGAAATTGGATCACCGTTTTTTCCCCTAATGATGGTAATAGGTGTGGCGCTGCAGGTTACTTTTTTGATGGAGTTAAATAGAGATTTGTGATCACGGGCCACTGAGGCAGACTCCATCTCCTCAGCAACCCGCGACCACCACCCATCCTTGCAGCGCCTCACGGCTCTCCGAACCTCCGAGCGAAGGCTGCGGTAAGCCTCCTCATTCTCTGACGTGGGATTCTGTAGCCGATGACAGTGGGCCTGTCGCTTTTTCTCAACCATCGTGAACAACTCCTCTGTCATCCAGGGTGTCTGGGGAGGTCTGGACCGCGTACCCAAAGCAGCCAGCACCTGTGACAGGAGGTCATAGAAGGCATCTGACTCATCGGCTTTGCCTGCATCCCTCCACGGATGTTCATCTTCGGTGGGGGCATAAGTAACCACGACCACCATTCCTCGCCTCCGGTTGATGGGAAGGCGAGCCCAAAGTAGCCTGGGGCTTACAGCTTCCCACACCTCACCGCCACGCTCCCACGCCCCCTTCATTCTTTTGTTCAAAAGAAGACCCACACCCTGTTGTTTGGCAGTCTGCTGCCCCGAGTAGAGGACTGTCCACCCCTCATGGTGGCAGGAGCCAGAGCCGGTCCACCGGACCTCCTGAATGCCGCATAGATCCAGGCGGTACCGGTCCAGCTCCCGACAGAGGAGTGGCAGCCTCTCCTCTGCAGTGAGCGTTCGAACATTCCACGTGGCCACCCATAGTGGCTTTTCGTTGTTTCTGGAGTAGCCCCGAGGGTAGGTATTCAATCTCCTGGCTCCGCCAATTGGGGTTTGGCCAGGAGACGTCATAGACGCCTGGCCCCCCGGGGCCTCCGGCACAAGCTTAGTTGTTACATATTTCAGTTTAATTCGTGGTTTTGTGGTAATTAATTGAAGGTGGAGGGGTTACCAGCCCCTCGCACCCGTCCAGAGCCCCCGTTTAGCCCCTGTGGTGGACACATATGCCATGAGGGGAGGAGCCAATCAAAATTGGATCTCCCCCCACAGCGCTGTCCACGACAGAGTTGCCCGTCCGGCACCGCGAGGAGACAGTGAGACACACACACAGTGAGACACACACACAGTGAGACACACACACAGTGAGACACACACACAGTGAGACACACACACAGTGAGACACACACACAGTGAGACACACACACAGTGAGACACACACACAGTGAGACACACACACAGTGAGACACACACACAGTGAGACACACACACAGTGAGACACACACACAGTGAGACACACACACAGTGAGACACACACACAGTGAGACACACACACAGTGACACACACACAGTGAGACACACACACAGTGAGACACACACACAGTGACACACACACAGTGAGACAGTGAGACACACACACAGTGACACACACACAGTGAGACAGTGAGACACACACACAGTGACACACACACAGTGAGACAGTGAGACACACACACAGTGACACACACACAGTGAGACAGTGAGACACACACACAGTGACACACACACAGTGAGACAGTGAGACACACACACAGTGAGACACACACACAGTGAGACAGTGAGACACACACACAGTGAGACACACACACACACACAGTGAGACACACACACACACACAGTGAGACACACACACACAGTGAGACACACACACACAGTGAGACACACACAGTGAGACACACGGGGGATGGTGTGGTTGAGTAAGTTGGTGAGCGTGTGTGGGTGAGCTGGTGAGCGTGTGTGGTGTGTGCGAGTGAGTGAGTGAGCGAGTCAGCGAGTGGGCGAGCGAGTGGGCGAGTCAGCGAGTGAGTGAGCGAGTGGATGAGCGGGTGAGTGAGCGGGTGAGTGAGTGAGTGAGCTGGTGAGTGAGTGAGTGGGTGAGTGAGTGGGTGAGCGGGTGAGTGAGTGGATGAGCGGGTGAGTGAGTGGGTGAGTGAGCGAGTGGGCGAGCGAGTATGTGAGCGAGTGAGCTGGTGAGCGAGCGAGCGAGTGGGTGTGTGAATGAGCGGGTGAGCGAGTGGGTGAGCGAGCGAGCCGGTGAGTGAGTTGGTGAGTGAGCGGGTCAGCGAGTGGGTGAGCGTGTAAGTGAGCGTGTAAGTGAGCGAGCGGGTGAGCGAGCGGGTGAGCTGGTAAACGAGCGGGTGAGTGTGTGAGTGGGCGAGCGAGTGGCGAGTGAGCGTGTGAGTGAGCGTGTGAGTGAGCGGGGGTGAGCGGGTGAGTGAGCGGGTGAGTGAGCGGGTGAGTGAGCGGGTGAGTGAGCGGGGGTGAGCGAGTGAGCTGGTGAGCGAGCAAACTGGTGAGTTGGTGAGCGAGCGGGGGAGCTGGTGAGCGAACTGGTGAGCTGGTGAGTGAGCGGGTGAGCGAACTGGTGAGTTGGTGAGTGAGCCAACTGGTGAGTTGGTGAGCGAACTGGTGAGCTGGTGAGTGAGCTGGTGAGCTGGTGAGTGAGCTGGTGAGTGAGCTGGTGAGTGAGCTGGTGAGCGAACTGGTGAGCGAGTGGCTGAGCGAGCTGGTGAGTGAGCTGGTGAGTGAGCTGGTGAGCGAGCTGGTGAGCGAGCTGGTGAGCGAGCTGGTGAGCGAGCTGGTGAGCGAGCTGGTGAGCGAGCTGGTGAGCGAGTGGCTGAGTGAGCTGGTGAGTGAGCTGGTGAGTGAGCTGGTGAGTGAGCTGGTGAGTTGGTGAGCGAGCTGGTGAGCGAGCTGGTGAGCGAGCGGCTGAGCGAACTGGTGAGCGAGCCGGTGAGCGAGCCGGTGAGCGAGCCGGTGAGCGAGCCGGTGAGCGAGCTGGTGAGTGAGCGGGTGAGTGAACGAGCTGGTGAACGAGCTGGTGAGCTGGTGAGCGAGCTGGTGAGCGAGCTGGCGAGTGAGCTGGTGAGTGAGCTGGTGAGCGAACGAGCTGGTGAGCAAGCTGGTGAGTGAGCGAGCTGGTGAGCGAGCTGGTGAGTGAACGAGCTGGTGAGCCGGTGAGCGAGCTGGTGAGTGAGCGAGCTGGTGAGCGAGTTGATGAGCGAGCTGGTGAGTGAGCTGGTGAGTGAGTTGGTGAGTGAGCTGGTGAATGAGTTGGTGAGTGAGCTGGTGAGTGAGCTGGTGAATGAGTTGGTGAGTGAGCTGGTGAGTGAGCTGGTGAATGAGTTTGTGAGTGAGCTGGTGAGTGAGCTGGTGAGTGAGTTGGTGAGTGAGCCGGTGAGCGAGCTGGTGAGTGAACGAGCTGGTGAGCGAGCTGGTGAGCGAGCTGGTGAGTTGGTGAGCGAGCTGGTGAGTGAACGAGCTGGTGAGCTAACTGGTGAGCTAACTGGTGAGCGAGTTGGTGAGCGAGCTGGTGAGCGAGCTGGTGAGCGAGCTGGTGAGCTAACTGGTGAGCCGGTGCTCACCGTGCAGGTGGTATGTCCCGCTGAGCGGGCCGGCGCTGAGCGTGAAGGACTCGTAGGTAGCTCTGTTGGCGTCAAGCACCCCGCTGCCACGCCTCACAGCCACAAAGCCGTGGGGCCCACGAAGCACCAGCAGAGGGCGGTTCACCACTCGGAGCGAAAACTCCTCCGCCTCGCCTGCACGCTCGCACCAACGCTCGCTCGCTCGCTCACCCGCACGCTCACCCACTCACTCACCCACTCACTCACCCACTCACCCGCACGCTCGCTCACTCACCCGCTCACTCACTCACTCACCCGTACGCTCGCTCGCTCGCCCACTCGCTCACCCACTCGCTCACCCACTCGCTCACCCACACGCTCACTCACTCACTCACCCGCACGCTCACCCGCACGCTCACCCACTCACCCGCACGCTCGCTCACTCACTCACTCACCCGCTCACCCGCACGCTCACCCACTCACCTCACCCACTCACCCGCACGCTCACCCACTCACTCACTCACCCACTCACCCGCACGCTCACCCACTCACCCGCACGCTCACCCACTCACCCGCACGCTCACCCACTCACTCACCCGCTCACCCGCACGCTCACCCACTCACCCGCACGCTCACCCACTCACCCGCACGCTCACCCACTCACCCACCCACCCACCCGCACGCTCACCCACTCGCTCACCCACTCACTCACTCACTCACCCGCTCACCCACCCACTCACCCACCCGCTCGCTCACCCGCACGCTCACCCACTCTGTAGTGCGGCTGTAGCGTGTACGTGTGTGTAGTGAGTGTGTAGCGAGTGTGTATAGCGAGTGTAGTGTGTAGCAAGTGTAGTGTGTAGCAAGTGTAGTGTGTAGCGAGTGTAGTGTGTAGCGAGTGTAGTGTGTGTAGTGTGTGTGTGTAGTATGTAGCGACTGTGTGTAGTGAGTGTGTGTGTAGTGAGTGTGTGTGTGTAATGAGTGTGTGTGTAGTGAGTACTGAGTGTGTGTGTAGTGTGTACTGAGTGTGTGTAGTGAGTACTGAGTATGTGTAGTGTGTAGTGAGTACTGTGTGTGTGTAATGAGTGTGTGTAATGAGTGTGTGTAATGAGTGTGTGTGTGTAGTGAGTGTGTGTGTAGTGAGTGTGTGTGTAGTGAGTGTGTGTGTAGTGTAGTGTGTAATGAGTGTGTGTGTAGTGTGTACTGAGTGTGTGTGTAGTGTGTGTAGTGTGTAGTGAGTGTGAGTGTAATGACTGTGTGTAGAGTGTGTACTGTGTGTGTGTAGTGTGTATAGTGAGTGTGTGTAATGAGTGTTCGAGTGTGCGAGTGAGTGTAATGAGTGTGTAGTGTGTAGAGAGTGTGTGTGTGTAGCGAGTGTGTGTAGTGTGTGTGTGTGTGTGAGTGCAGTGAGTGTGTATAGCGAGTGTGTGTAGAGTGTACTGTGTGTGTGGAGTGTACTGTGAGTGTGTGTAGTGTGTACTGTGTGTGTAGTGAGTGTGTATAGCGAGTGTGTGTAGTGTGTACTGTGTGTGTGTAGAGTGTAATGAGTGTGTGTAGTGTGTACTGTGTGTGTGTAGTGAGTGTGTATAGCGAGTGTGTGTAGTGTGTACTGTGTGTGTGTAGAGTGTAATGAGTGTGTGTAGTGTGTACTGTGTGTGTGTAGTGAGTGTGTATAGCGAGTGTGTGTAGTGTGTACTGTGTGTGTGTAGAGTGTAATGAGTGTGTGTAGTGTGTACTGTGTGTGTGTGTAGTGTGTACTGTGTGTGTGTAGTGAGTGTGTATAGCGAGTGTGTGTAGTGTGTACTGTGTGTGTGTAGTGAGTGTGTATAGCGAGTGTGTGTAGTGTGTACTGTGTGTAGTGAGTGTGAGTGTGTAGAGTGTAATGAGTGTGTGTGTAGTGTGTACTGTGTGTGTGTGTAGTGTGTGTAGTGTGTGTATAGTGTGTACTGTGTGTGTGTAGTGTGTGTGTGTATAGCGAGTGTGTGTAGAGTGTACTGTGTGTGTAGTGAGTGTGTGTACTGTGTGTGTGTAGTGAGTGTGTATAGCGAGTCTGTGTAGAGTGTACTGTGTGTGTGTGTAGTGTGTACTGTGTGTGTGTAGTGAGTGTGTATAGCGAGTGTGTGTAGAGTGTACTGTGTGTGTGTAGTGAGTGTGTGTAGTGTGTGTGTGTGTGTAGTGTGTACTGTGTGTGTGTAGTGAGTGTGTATAGCGAGTGTGTGTAGAGTGTACTGTGTGTGTAGTGAGTGTGTGTACTGTGTGTGTGTGTAGTGTGTACTGTGTGTGTGTAGTGAGTGTGTGTAGTGTGTACTGTGTGAGTGTGTGTAGTGTGTACTGTGTGTGTGTGTAGAGTGTACTGTGTGTAGAGTGTAGTGTGTAGTGTGTACTGTGTGTGTGTAGTGTGTAATGAGAGTGTGTGTAGAGTGTACTGTGTGTGTGTAGTGAGTGTGTATAGCGAGTGTGTGTGTAGTGTGTACTGTGTGTGTGTGTAGTGTGTACTGTGTGTAGTGTGTATAGCGAGTGTGTGTAGAGTGTACTGTGTGTGTAGAGTGTACTGTGTGTGTGAGTGTACTGTGTGTGTGTGTAGAGTGTGTGTAGAGTGTGTGTAGAGTGTACTGTGTGTGTGTACTGTGAGTGTGTGTAGTGTGTGTACTGTGAGTGTGTGTAGAGTGTAATGAGTGTGTGTGTAGTGTGTGTAGTGTGTGTACTGTGTGTGTGTGTAGAGTGTACTGTGAGTGTGTGTAGAGTGTACTGTGAGTGTGTGTAGTGAGTGTGTATAGCGAGTGTGTGTAGAGTGTACTGTGTGTGTGTACTGTGAGTGTGTGTAGAGTGTACTGTGTGTGTACTGTGTGTGTGTGTAGTGTGTACTGTGTGTGTGTGTAGTGTGTGTAGTGTGTACTGTGTGTGTGTGTGTACTGTGAGTGTGTGTAGTGTGTGTGTGTGTAGTGTGTACTGTGTGTGTGTAGTGTGTACTGTGTAGAGTGTACTGTGTGTGTGTAGAGTGTACTGTGTGTAGTGTGCACTGTGTGTGTGTGTAGAGTGTACTGTGTGTGTACTGTGTGTGTAGTGTGTACTGTGTAGTGTACTGTGTGTGTGGTGTGTACTGTGTGTGTGTGTGTGTAGTGTGTACTGTGTGTGTGTGTGTAGTGTGTACTGTTTGTGTGTGTGTAGTGTGTACTGTGTGTGTAGTGAGTGTGTACTGTGAGTGTGTGTGTAGAGTGTACTGTGTGTGTACTGTGTGTGTAGTGTGTACTGTGTAGTGTACTGTGTGTGTGGTGTGTACTGTGTGTGTGTGTGTGTAGAGTGTACTGTGTGTGTACTGTGTGTGTAGTGTGTACTGTGTAGTGTACTGTGTGTGTGGTGTGTACTGTGTGTGTGTGTGTGTGTAGAGTGTACTGTGTGTGTGTGTGTAGTGTGTACTGTTTGTGTGTGTAGTGAGTGTGTACTGTTTGTGTGTGTAGTGAGTGTGTACTGTGAGTGTGTGTGTAGAGTGTACTGTGTAGAGTGTACTGTGTGTGTGTGTGTAGTGTGTACTGTGTAGAGTGTACTGTGTGTGTGTGTGTAGTGTGTACTGTGTGTGTAGAGTGTACTGTGTGTGTGTGTGTAGTGTGTACTGTGTGTGTAGAGTGTGTACTGTGTGTGTAGAGTGTACTGTGTGTGTACTGTGTGTACTGTGAGTGTGTGTAGAGTGTACTGTGTGTGTAGAGTGTACTGTGTGTGTGTAGTGTGTACTGTGTGTGTAGTGTGTACTGTGAGTGTGTGTGTAGTGTGTACTGTGTGTGTGTGTGTACTGTGTGTGTGTGTAGTGTGTGTAGAGTGTACTGTGTGTGTGTGTGTAGTGTGTACTGTGTGTGTAGAGTGTACTGTGTGTGTGTGTTGCTACCGGCTGTGTCGGCCGTGGCCTGTAGCTGCCCGTTCTTCTTGGCCGTGACGAACTTCCCCCCACGGACTTGGAGGGCGACAGAGCGGCCTCGCCACAACACCTCAAACACAGCCGCACTGCTCCTACACTCACACACACAGTGACACACACAGTGACACACACACACACACACAGTGACACACACACACAGTGACACACACACAGTGTGACACACACAGTGACACAGTGACACACACACAGTGTGACACACACAGTGACACACAGTGACACACACACAGTGAGACACACACACAGTGACACACACACAGTGAGACACACAGTGACACACACACAGTGAGACACACACAGTGAGACACACACAGTGAGACACACACACACACAGTGAGACACACACACACACAGTGACACACACACACACACAGTGACACACACACACACACACAGTGACACACACACACACACACAGTGAGACACACACACACACACAGTGAGACACACACACACACACAGTGAGACACACACACACACACAGTGAGACACACACACACACACAGTGAGACACACACACACACACAGTGAGACACACACACACACACAGTGAGACACACACACACACACAGTGAGACACACACACACACACACAGTGAGACACACACACACACACACAGTGAGACACACACACACACACAGTGAGACACACACACACACACAGTGAGACACAGACACACACAGTGAGACACACACACACACACAGTGAGACACAGACACACACAGTGAGACACAGACACACACAGCGTGACACACACAGTGAGACACAGACACACACAGCGTGACACACACAGTGAGACACAGACACACACAGCGTGACACACACAGTGAGACACACACACACACAGCGTGACACACACAGTGAGACACACACACACACAGCGTGACACACACAGTGAGACACACACACACACAGCGTGACACACACAGAGAGACACACACACACAACAGCGTGACACACACAGTGAGACACACACACACACAGCGTGACACACACAGTGAGACACACACACACACAGCGAGACACACACAGTGAGACACACACACACACAGCGTGACACACACAGTGAGACACACACACACACAGCGTGACACACACAGTGAGACACACACACACACAGCGTGACACACACAGTGAGACACACACACACACACAGCGTGACACACACAGTGAGACACACACACACACAGCGTGACACACACAGTGAGACACACACACACACAGCGTGACACACACAGTGAGACACACACACACACAGCGTGACACACACAGTGAGACACACACACACACAGCGTGACACACACAGTGAGACACACACACACACAGCGTGACACACACAGTGAGACACACACACACACAGCGTGACACACACAGTGAGACACACACACACACAGCGTGACACACACAGTGAGACACACACACACAGCGTGACACACACAGTGAGACACACAACACACAGCGTGACACACACAGTGAGACACACACACACAGCGTGACACACACAGTGAGACACACACACACAGCGTGACACACACAGTGAGACACACACACACAGCGTGACACACACAGTGAGACACACACACACAGCGTGACACACACAGTGAGACACACACACACAGCGTGACACACACAGTGAGACACACACACACAGCGTGACACACACAGTGAGACACACACACACAGCGTGACACAACACAGTGAGACACACACACACAGCGAGACACACACACACAGCGAGACACACACACACAGCGAGACACACACACACAGCGAGACACACACACACAGCGAGACACACACACACAGCGACACACACACACACAGCGACACACACACACACACAGTGACACACACACACACACAGTGACACACACACACACACAGTGACACACACACACACAGTGACACACACACACACAGTGACACACACACACACAGTGACACACACACACACAGTGACACACACACACAGTGACACACACACACACAGTGACACACACACACACAGTGACACACACACACACACAGTGACACACACACACACACAGTGACACACACACACACACAGTGACACACACACACACACAGTGACACACACACACACACAGTGACACACACACACACACAGTGACACACACACACACACAGTGACACACACACACACAGTGACACACACACACACACAGTGACACACACACACACACAGTGACACACACACACACACAGTGACACACACACACACACAGTGACACACACACACACACAGTGACACACACAGTGACACACACACACACAGTGACACACACACACACACACAGTGACACACACAGTGACACACACACACACAGTGACACACACACACACACACACAGTGACACACACACACGGTGACACACACACGGTGACACACACACACACAGTGACACACACACACACAGCGTGTCACACACACACACACAAACAGCGTGCATCACACACACAGCGTCACACACACAGTGAGATACGTGGAGACACGTGGAGGACACAGAGAGACACAGGTAGACACGTGGAGACAGAGAGAGACACGTGGAGACACGTGGAGAACACAGGTAGACACGTGGAGACAGAGAGAGACACGTGGAGACAGAGAGAGACACGTGGAGACAGAGAGAGACACGTGGAGGACACGTGGAGACACAGGGAGACACGTGGAGACAGAGAGAGACACGTGGAGGACACGTGGAGACACAGAAAGAGACGTGGAGACACGTGGAGACAGAGAGAGACACGTGGAGGACACGTGGAGACCACAGGGAGACACGTGGAGACGCGTGGAGACACGTGGAGACACGTGGAGACGCGTGGAGACGCGTGGAGACAGAGCGAGACACGTGGAGAGAGACACGTGGAGACACGTGGAGACAGAGAGACACGTGGAGGAAACGTGGAGACCACAGGGAGACACGTGGAGACACGTGGAGACACATGGAGCAGCGTGGAGACAGAGAGAGACACGTGGAGGACACGTGGAGACAGAGAGACACGTGGAGACACGTGGAGACACGTGGACACAGGGAGACACGTGGACACAGGGAGACACGTGGAGACAGAGAGAGACACGTGGAGACACGTGGACACAGAGAGAGACACGTGGAGACAGAGAGAGACACGTGGAGACAGAGAGAGACACGTGGAGACAGAGAGACACGTGGAGGACACGTGGAGACACGTGGAGGACACAGGGAGACACGTGGAGACAGAGAGAGACACGTGGAGACAGAGAGAGACACGTGGAGACGCGTCGAGACCACAGGGAGACACGTGGAGACAGAGAGAGACACGTGGAGACAGAGACACACGTGGAGGACACAGGGAGACACTGCAGACGCATGGAGACACGTGGAGACACGGGGAGACAGAGAGAGACACGTGGAGACACGTGGAGACAGAGACACGTGGAGACACGTGGAGACAGAGACACGTGGAGACACGTGGAGACACAGGGAGACAGAGAGAGACACGTGGAGACACGTGGAGACAGAGAGAGACACGTGGAGACCACAGGGAGACGCGTGGAGACACGTGGAGACAGAGAGAGACACGTGGAGACACGTGGAGACAGAGAGAGACACGTGGAGACAGAGACACGTGGAGACGCGTGGAGACAGAGAGAGACACGTGGAGACAGAGAGAGACACGTGGAGACACATGGAGACACGTGGAGACACGTGGAGACAGAGACACGTGGAGACGCGTGGAGACAGAGACACGTGGAGACGCGTGGAGACAGAGGGAGACACGTGGAGACGCAGGGAGACACGTGGAGACACAGGGAGACAGAGAGACACGTGGAGGACACAGGGAGACACTGGAGACGCATGGAGACACAGGGAGACACGTGGAGACACGTGGAGACAGAGAGACACGTGGATACACGTGGAGACACGTGGACACAGGGAGACACGTGGACACAGGGAGACACGTGGAGGACAGAGAGAGACACGTGGAGACGCGTGGACACAGGGAGACACGTGGAGACAGAGAGAGACACGTGGAGACACAGGGAGACACGTGGAGACACGTGCAGGACACGTGGAGACAGAGACACGTGGAGACACGTGGAGACAGAGAGAGACACGTGGGGACACAGGGAGACACGTGGAGACACGTGGAGACAGAGCGAGACACGTGGAGACCACAGGGAGACGCGTGGAGACACGTGGAGACACGTGGAGACAGAGAGAGACACGTGGAGACACATGGAGGACACAGGGAGACACGTGGAGACACAGGGAGACACGTGGAGACACGTGGAGACAGAGAGAGACACGTGGAGACAGAGAGAGACACGTGGAGACAGAGACACGTGGAGACAGAGACACGTGGAGACAGAGACAGACACGTGGAGACAGAGACACGTGGAGACAGAGACACGTGGAGACACGTGGAGACAGAGAGAGACACGTGGAGACAGAGACACGTGGAGACAGAGAGAGACACGTGGAGACAGAGACACGTGGAGACAGAGACACGTGGAGACACGTGGAGACAGAGAGAGACACGTGGAGACAGAGACACGTGGAGACAGACACGTGGAGACACGTGGAGACAGAGAGAGACACGTGGAGACACGTGGAGACACGTGGAGGACACAGGGAGACACGTGGAGACAGAGAGAGACACGTGGAGGACACAGGGAGACACGTGGAGACAGAGACACGTGGAGACAGAGAGAGACACGTGGAGACAGAGAGAGACACGTGGAGACACGTGGAGGACACAGGGAGACACGTGGAGACACGTGGAGACACGTGGAGACAGAGACACGTGGAGACACGTGGACACGCGTGGAGACAGAGACACGTGGAGACACGTGGAGACAGAGAGAGACACGTGGAGACACATGGAGGACACAGGGAGACACGTGGAGACACAGGGAGACACGTGGAGACACGTGGAGACAGAGAGAGACACGTGGAGACAGAGAGAGACACGTGGAGACAGAGACACGTGGAGACAGAGACACGTGGAGACAGAGACAGACACGTGGAGACAGAGACACGTGGAGACAGAGACACGTGGAGACACGTGGAGACAGAGAGAGACACGTGGAGACACGTGGAGGACACAGGGAGACACGTGGAGACACGTGGAGACACGTGGAGACAGAGAGAGACACGTGGAGACAGAGAGAGACACGTGGAGACACGTGGAGGACACAGGGAGACACGTGGAGACACGTGGAGACACGTGGAGACAGAGACACGTGGAGACACGTGGACACGCGTGGAGACAGAGACACGTGGAGACACGTGGAGACAGAGAGAGACACGTGGAGACACGTGGAGAACACAGGTAGACACGTGGAGACAGAGAGAGACACGTGGAGACAGAGAGAGACACGTGGAGGACACGTGGAGACACAGGGAGACACGTGGAGACAGAGAGAGACACGTGGAGGACACGTGGAGACACAGAAAGAGACGTGGAGACACGTGGAGACAGAGAGAGACACGTGGAGGACACGTGGAGACCACAGGGAGACACGTGGAGACGCGTGGAGACACGTGGAGACGCGTGGAGACGCGTGGAGACACGTGGAGACACGTGGAGACACGTGGAGACAGAGCGAGACACGTGGAGACACGTGGAGACAGAGAGACACGTGGAGGAAACGTGGAGACCACAGGGAGACACGTGGAGACACGTGGAGACACGTGGAGACACATGGAGCAGCGTGGAGACAGAGAGAGACACGTGGAGGACACGTGGAGACAGAGAGACACGTGGAGACACGTGGAGACACGTGGACACAGGGAGACACGTGGACACAGGGAGACACGTGGAGACAGAGAGAGACACGTGGAGACACGTGGAGACAGAGAGAGACACGTGGAGACAGAGAGAGACACGTGGAGACAGAGAGAAACACGTGGAGACACGTGGAGACACGTGGAGGACACAGGGAGACACGTGGAGACACGTGGAGACAGAGACACGTGGAGACACGTGGAGACACGTGGAGACAGAGAGACACGTGGAGACACGTGGAGACACAGGGAGACACGTGGAGACACAGAGAGACACGTGGAGGACACAGGGAGACACGTGGAGACAGAGACGCGTGGAGACAGAGCGGGAGTCTCACTGCGACGAGGCGGAGGCTTGGAGCCCACCGCTGGCCCCGCTCACGGCCCAATAGGAGCCTCCGAAACAGCGCAGAGACCAGCCGTCTGGAACAGCCTCCATCTGGAACGTCTCCGTCTCCCCCTCGTCCTCCTGGTTAGCAGAGATGTCCAGTCCTGAGACACAGTCAGAGAGACACAGTCAGAGAGACACAGTCAGACACACAGTCAGAGACCAGCCGTCTGGAACAGCCTCCATCTGGAACGTCTCCGTCTCCCCCTCGTCCTCCTGGTTAGCCGAGATGTCCAGACCTGAGACACAGACACAGAGACACAGTCAGAGACAGAGACACAGTCAGAGAGACAGTCAGAGACACAGAGACAGAGTCAGAGACCAGCCGCCTGGAACAGCCTCCATCTGGAACGTCTCCGTCTCCCCCTCGTCCTCCTGGTTAGCAGAGATGTCCAGACCTGAGACACGGAGACAGACAGAGACACAGTCAGAGAGACAGAGACACAGTCAGAGAGACAGGCAGAGACAGAGACACAGTCAGAGACACAGAGACACAGTCAGAGAGACAGTCAGAGACCAGCCGTCTGGAACAGCCTCCATCTGGAACGTCTCCGTCTCCCCCTCGTCCTCCTGGTTAGCCGAGATGTCCAGACCTGAGACAGTCAGAGACAGAGACACAGAGACAGAGACACAGACAGAGAGACAGTCAGAGAGACAGTCAGAGACCAGCCGCCTGGAACAGCCTCCATCTGGAACGTCTCCGTCTCCCCCTCGTCCTCCTGGTTAGCAGAGATGTCCAGTCCTGAGACACAGACACAGAGACACAGAGACAGTCAGAGACACAGTCAGAGAGACGGAGAGACAGAGACACAGTCAGAGACACAGTCAGAGACAGAGAGACACAGTCAGAGACCAGCCGCCTGGAACAGCCTCCATCTGGAACGTCTCCGTCTCCCCCTCGTCCTCCTGGTTAGCCGAGATGTCCAGTCCTGAGACACAGTCAGAGACAGAGACACAGACAGAGAGACAGTCAGAGAGACAGTCAGAGACCAGCCGCCTGGAACAGCCTCCATCTGGAACGTCTCCGTCTCCCCCTCGTCCTCCTGGTTAGCCGAGATGTCCAGTCCTGAGACAGTCAGAGAGACAGACAGAGAGACAGAGACACAGTCAGAGACACAGTCAGAGACACAGTCAGAGACCAGCCGCCTGGAACAGCCTCCATCTGGAACGTCTCCGTCTCCCCCTCGTCCTCCTGGTTAGCCGAGATGTCCAGACCTGAGACAGTCAGAGAGACACAGAGACACAGAGACACAGAGACAGAGACACAGTCAGAGAGACAGAGACACAGTCAGAGAGACAGAGAGACAGAGACACAGACAGAGAGACAGAGACACAGTCAGAGACACAGACAGAGAGACAGAGACACAGTCAGAGACCAGCCGCCTGGAACAGCCTCCATCTGCAACGTCTCCGTCTCCCCCTCGTCCTCCTGGTTAGCAGAGATGTCCAGACCTGAGACACAGAGACAGAGACACAGAGACAGAGACACAGTCAGAGACACAGTCAGAGACACAGTCAGAGACCAGCCGCCTGGAACAGCCTCCATCTGGAACGTCTCCGTCTCTCCCTCGTCCTCCTGGTTAGCCGAGATGTCCAGTCCTGAGACACAGTCAGAGAGACACAGAGACACAGAGACAGAGACACAGTCAGAGAGACAGGCAGAGACAGAGACACAGTCAGAGACCAGCCGTCTGGAACAGCCTCCATCTGGAACGTCTCCGTCTCCCCCTCGTCCTCCTGGTTAGCAGAGATGTCCAGACCTGAGACACAGTCAGAGACAGAGACACAGAGACAGAGACAGAGAGACAGAGACACAGACAGAGACAGAGAGACAGAGACACAGTCAGAGACAGAGACACAGTCAGAGACCAGCCGCCTGGAACAGCCTCCATCTGGAACGTCTCCGTCTCCCCCTCGTCCTCCTGGTTAGCGGAGATGTCCAGACCTGAGACACAGTCAGAGACAGAGACACAGAGACACAGTCAGAGAGACAGAGACACAGAGACACAGTCAGAGACACAGTCAGAGACCAGCCGCCTGGAACAACCTCCATCTGGAACGTCTCCGTCTCCCCCTCGTCCTCCTGGTTAGCAGAGATGTCCAGACCTGAGACACAGACACAGTCAGAGAGACAGACAGAGAGACAGTCAGAGACACAGTCAGAGACCAGCCGCCTGGAACAGCCTCCATCTGGAACGTCTCCGTCTCCCCCTCGTCCTCCTGGTTAGCCGAGATGTCCAGTCCTGAGACACAGTCAGAGACACAGGCAGAGACAGAGAGACAGTCAGAGACCATCCGCCTGGAACAGCCTCCATCTGGAACGTCTCCGTCTCCCCCTCGTCCTCCTGGTTAGCAGAGATGTCCAGTCCTGAGACACAGTCAGAGACACAGGCAGAGAGACAGAGACACAGAGACACAGTCAGAGACACAGTCAGAGACCAGCCGCCTGGAACAGCCTCCATCTGGAACGTCTCCGTCTCCCCCTCGTCCTCCTGGTTAGCAGAGATGTCCAGTCCTGAGACACAGTCAGAGAGACACAGAGACAGAGACACAGACAGAGACACAGTCAGAGACACAGTCAGAGACCAGCCGCCTGGAACAGCCTCCATCTGGAACGTCTCCGTCTCCCCCTCGTCCTCCTGGTTAGCCGAGATGTCCAGTCCTGAGACACAGTCAGAGACACAGGCAGAGAGACAGAGACACAGAGACACAGTCAGAGAGACAGTCAGAGAGACAGGCAGAGACACAGTCAGACACAGAGAGAGTCAGAGACCAGCCGCCTGGAACAGCCTCCATCTGGAACGTCTCCGTCTCTCCTTCGTCCTCCTGGTTAGCGGAGATGTCCAGTCCTGAGACACGGAGACAGAGACACAGTCACCCACACAGTCAGTCAGTCACCCACACAGTCACCCACCCTGTCTGGCTGACACGGCTCTCCCGCTAGAGGTGCTTCTCAGGGTGACTTGTGCACGTGACAGTCACCCACACAGCCAGTCACCCACACAGTGACCCACACAGTAACCCACACAGTGACCCACACAGTGACCCACACAGTCACCCACACAGTCACCCACACAGTCACCCACACAGTCACCCACACAGTGACCCACCCACACAGTCACCCACACAGTCACCCACACAGTCAGTGACCCACAGTGACCCACACAGTGACCCACACAGTCACCCACACAGTGACCCACACAGTCACCCACACAGTGACCCACAAAGTCACCCACACAGTGACCCACACAGCCAGTGACCCACACAGTGACCCACAAAGTCACCCACACAGTCACCCACACAGTGACCCACACAGTGACCCACAGTCACCCACACAGTGACCCACACAGTCACCCACACAGTCACCCACACAGTGACCCACCCTGCCTGGCTGACACGGCTCTCCCACTAGAGGTGCTCCTCAGGGTGACTTGTGCACGTGACAGTCACCCACACAGTGACCCACACAGTGACCCACACAGTGACCCACACAGTGACCCACACAGTGACCCACACAGTGACCCACACAGTGACCCACACAGTCACCCACAGTGACCCACACAGTCACCCACAGTGACCCACACAGTCACCCACACAGTCAGTGACCCACACAGTCAGTCACCCACACAGTCACCCACACAGTGACCCACCCACACAGTCACCCACACAGTCAGTGACCCACACAGTGACCCACACAGTGACCCACACAGTGACCCACACAGTCACCCACACAGTGACCCACACAGTGACCCACACAGTCACCCACACAGTGACCCACACAGTCACCCACACAGTCACCCACACAGTCACCCACACAGTCACCCACACAGTGACCCACACAGTGACCCACACAGTCACCCACACAGTCACCCACACAGTGACCCACACAGTCACCCACACAGTGACCCACACAGTGACCCACACAGTGACCCACACAGTGACCCACAGTCACCCACACAGTGACCCACACAGTCACCCACACAGTGACCCACCCTGCCTGGCTGACACGGCTCTCCCACTAGAGGTGCTCCTCAGGGTGACTTGTGCACGTGACAGTCATCCACACAGTGACCCACACAGTGACCCACACAGTGACCCACACAGTGACCCACACAGCCACCCACACAGTGACCCACACAGTGACCCACCCACAAAGTGACCCACCCTGCCTGGCTGACACGGCTCTCCCACTAGAGGTGCTCCTCAGGGTGATTTGTGCACGTGACAGTCACCCACACAGTGACCCACCCACACAGTGACCCACCCACACAGTGACCCACCCACACAGTGACCCACACAGTGACCCACACAGTGACCCACACAGTGACCCACACAGTGACCCACCCACACAGTGACCCACCCACACAGTGACCCACCCACACAGTGACCCACACAGTGACCCACACAGTCACCCACAGTGACCCACACAGTCACCCACAGTGACCCACACAGTCACCCACACAGTGACCCACCCACACAGTGACCCACACAGTGACCCACACAGTGACCCACACAGTGACCCACACAGTGACCCACACAGTGACCCACAGTGACCCACACAGTCACCCACACAGTGACCCACCCACACAGTGACCCACCCTGCCTGGCTGACACGGCTCTCCCGCTAGAGGTGCTCCTCAGGGTGACTTGTGCACGTGACAGTGACCCACACAGTGACCCACACAGTGACCCACACAGTCAGTGACCCACACAGTGACCCACCCACACAGTGACCCACACAGTGACCCACACAGTCAGTGACCCACCCACACAGTGACCCACCCACACAGTGACCCACCCACACAGTGACCCACCCTGCCTGGCTGACACGGCTCTCCCGCTAGAGGTGCTCCTCAGGGTGACTTGTGCACGTGTCAGTGACCCACACAGTCACCCACCCACACAGTCACCCACACAGTCACCCACACAGTCAGTGACCCACCCACACAGTGACCCACACAGTGACCCACACAGTGACCCACACAGTCACCCACACAGTGACCCACCCACACAGTGACCCACCCTGCCTGGCTGACACGGCTCTCCCGCTAGAGGTGCTCCTCAGGGTGACTTGTGCACGTGACAGTCACCCACACAGTGACCCACACAGTGACCCACCCACACAGTGACCCACACAGTGACCCACACAGTCAGTGACCCACACAGTGACCCACACAGTGACCCACACAGTGACCCACACAGTGACCCACCCACAGTGACCCACACAGTGACCCACCCACACAGTCACCCACACAGTGACCCACACAGTCAGTGACCCACACAGTGACCCACACAGTCACCCACACAGTGACCCACACAGTCAGCCACCCACACAGTGACCCACCCACACAGTGACCCACCCACAAAGTGACCCACCCTGCCTGGCTGACACGGCTCTCCCGCTAGAGGTGCTCCTCAGGGTGATTTGTGCACGTGACTCCTCCAGCACAAACAGCTCGTCCTTGGCCGGGCGCGACAGGGCAGAGGCAGACGCCGCACGGACGGATTTCAGGATCCCGGAGGGCCCCGAAGGGCACAAATAGCGTCCTTCTGTGTCCTGGGGAGGGGGGCACAGTGGGGGGGGGGGGTCTAAGTGGGGGGCCCTGGTTGTCTCCGCCCCCCCCCACGCCTCTCACCTTGAAGGCCACGCTCCCCGCGTGGACCTCGAGCGTGAAGGAGGCCGTGTCTCTCACAGTGAGGTCTCACACAGTGAGGGTCTCACACAGTGAGGGTCTCACACAGCGAGGTCTCACAAAGTGAGGGTCTCTCACAGTGAGGGTCTCACACAGTGAGGTCTCACACAGTGAGGTCTCACACAGTGAGGTCTCTCACAGTGAGGTCTCACACAGTGAGGTCTCACACAGTGAGGTCTCACACAGTGAGATCTCACACAGTGAGGTCTCTCACAGTGAGGTCTCTCACAGTGAGGTCTCTCACAGTGAGGTCTCACACAGTGAGGGTCTCTCACAGTGAGGGTCTCTCACAGTGAGGTCTCTCACAGTGAGGTCTCTCACAGTGAGGTCTCACACAGTGAGGTCTCACACAGTGAGGGTCTCTCACAGTGAGGTCTCACACAGTGAGGGTCTCTCACAGTGAGGTCTCACACAGTGAGGTCTCTCACAGTGAGGGTCTCACACAGTGAGGTCTCTCACAGTGAGGTCTCACACAGTGAGGTCTCTCACAGTGAGGTCTCACACAGTGAGGTCTCTCACAGTGAGGTCTCTCACAGTGAGGTCTCACACAGTGAGGTCTCACACAGTGAGGTCTCTCACAGTGAGGTCTCACACAGTGAGTCTCACACAGTGAGGTCTCTCACAGTGAGGTCTCACACAGTGAGGTCTCTCACAGTGAGGTCTCACACAGTGAGGTCTCTCACAGTGAGGTCTCACACAGTGAGGTCTCACACAGTGAGGTCTCACACAGTGAGGTCTCACACAGTGAGGTCTCACACAGTGAGGTCTCACACAGTGAGGTCTCACACAGTGAGGTCTCTCACAGTGAGGGTCTCTCACAGTGAGGGTCTCTCACAGTGAGGATCTCACACAGTGAGGTCTCACACAGTGAGGTCTCTCACAGTGAGGTCTCTCACAGTGAGGTCTCACACAGTGAGGTCTCACCTTGAAGGCCACGCTCCCCGCGTGTCTCACACAGTGAGTGTCTCTCACAGTGAGTCTCTGACCTTGAAGGCCACGCTCCCCGCGTGGACCTCGAGCGTGAAGGAGGCCGTGTCTCTCACAGTGAGTGTCTCTCACAGTGAGGTCTCACACAGTGAGGGTCTCACACAGTGAGGTCTCACACAGTGAGGGTCTCACACAGTGAGGTCTCACACAGTGAGGTCTCACACAGTGAGGGTCTCACACAGTGAGGGTCTCTCACAGTGAGGGTCTCACACAGTGAGGGTCTCACACAGTGAGGGTCTCACACAGTGAGGGTCTCACACAGTGAGGTCTCTCACAGTGAGGTCTCTCACAGTGAGGTCTCTCACAGTGAGGTCTCACACAGTGAGGTCTCTCACAGTGAGGTCTCACACAGTGAGGGTCTCACACAGTGAGGTCTCACACAGTGAGGTCTCTCACAGTGAGGGTCTCACACAGTGAGGTCTCTCACAGTGAGGTCTCACACAGTGAGGTCTCACACAGTGAGGGTCTCTCACAGTGAGGGTCTCTCACAGTGAGGTCTCACACAGTGAGGTCTCACACAGTGAGGTCTCTCACAGTGAGGTCTCTCACAGTGAGGTCTCACACAGTGAGGTCTCACACAGTGAGGTCTCACACAGTGAGGTCTCACACAGTGAGGTCTCTCACAGTGAGGTCTCACACAGTGAGGTCTCACACAGTGAGGTCTCACACAATGAGGTCTCTCACAGTGAGGTCTCTCACAGTGAGGTCTCTCACAGTGAGGTCTCTCACAGTGAGGTCTCTCACAGTGAGGTCTCTCACAGTGAGGTCTCTCACAGTGAGGTCTCACACAGTGAGGTCTCACACAGTGAGGTCTCTCACAGTGAGGTCTCTCACAGTGAGGTCTCTCACAGTGAGGTCTCTCACAGTGAGGGTCTCTCACAGTGAGGGTCTCACACAGTGAGGTCTCACACAGTGAGGGTCTCACACAGTGAGGGTCTCTCACAGTGAGGGTCTCTCACAGTGAGGGTCTCACACAGTGAGGTCTCACACAGTGAGGTCTCACACAGTGAGGTCTCACACAGTGAGGTCTCACACAGTGAGGTCTCTCACAGTGAGGTCTCTCACAGTGAGGTCTCTCACAGTGAGGTCTCTCACAGTGAGGTCTCTCACAGTGAGAGTCTCACACAGTGAGGTCTCACACAGTGAGGTCTCACACAGTGAGGTCTCTCACAGTGAGGTCTCACACAGTGAGGTCTCACACAGTGAGGTCTCACACAGTGAGGTCTCACACAGTGAGTGTCTCTCACAGTGAGGTCTCACACAGTGAGGTCTCACACAGTGAGGTCTCACACAGTGAGGTCTCACACAGTGAGGTCTCACACAGTGAGGTCTCACACAGTGAGGTCTCACACAGTGAGGTCTCACACAGTGAGGTCTCTCACAGTGAGGTCTCTCACAGTGAGGTCTCTCACAGTGAGGTCTCTCACAGTGAGGTCTCACACAGTGAGGTCTCTCACAGTGAGGTCTCTCACAGTGAGGTCTCACACAGTGAGGTCTCTCACAGTGAGGTCTCACACAGTGAGGTCTCTCACAGTGAGGTCTCTCACAGTGAGGTCTCACACAGTGAGGTCTCTCACAGTGAGGTCTCACACAGTGAGGTCTCACACAGTGAGGTCTCACACAGTGAGGTCTCTCACAGTGAGGTCCTCACACAGTGAGGTCTCACACAGTGAGGTCTCTCACAGTGAGGTCTCTAACAATGAGGGTCTCTCACAGTGAGGTCTCTCACAGTGAGGTCTCACACAGTGAGGTCTCACACAGTGAGGTCTCTCACAGTGAGGTCTCTAACAATGAGGGTCTCTCACAGTGAGGTCTCTCACAGTGAGGTCTCTCACAGTGAGGTCTCTCACAGTGAGGTCTCTCACAGTGAGGTCTCACACAGTGAGGTCTCTCACAGTGAGGTCTCTCACAGTGAGGTCTCACACAGTGAGGGTCTCTCACAGTGAGTGTCTCACACAGTGAGGGTCTCACACAGTGAGGTCCTCTCACAGTGAGGTTCTCTCACAGTGAGGTCTCTCACAGTGAGGTCTCTCACAGTGAGGTCTCTCACAGTGAGGTCTCTCACAGTGAGGTCTCTCACAGTGAGGTCTCTCACAGTGAGGTCTCTCACAGTGAGGTCTCACACAGTGAGGGTCTCACACAGTGAGGTCTCACACAGTGAGGTCTCTCAAAGTGAGGTCTCACACAGTGAGGTCTCTCACAGTGAGGTCTCTCACAGTGAGGTCTCTCACAGTGAGGTCTCACACAGTGAGGTCTCACACAGTGAGGTCTCTCACAGTGAGGTCTCACACAGTGAGGTCTCTCACAGTGAGGTCTCTCACAGTGAGGTCTCTCACAGTGAGGTCTCTCACAGTGAGAGTCTCACACAGTGAGGTCTCTCACAGTGAGGTCTCTCACAGTGAGGTCTCACACAGTGAGGTCTCACACAGTGAGGTCTCACACAGTGAGGGTCTCACACAGTGAGGTCTCTCACAGTGAGGTCTCACACAGTGAGGTCTCACACAGTGAGGTCTCACACAGTGAGGTCTCACACAGTGAGGTCTCACACAGTGAGGTCTCTCAGTGAGGTCTCACACAGTGAGGTCTCACACAGTGAGGTCTCACACAGTGAGGTCTCACACAGTGAGGGTCTCTCACAGTGAGGTCTCACACAGTGAGGTCTCACACAGTGAGGTCTCACACAGTGAGGTCTCACACAGTGAGGTCTCACACAGTGAGGGTCTCTCACAGTGAGGTCTCTCACAGTGAGGTCTCACACAGTGAGGTCTCACACAGTGAGAGTCTCACACAGTGAGGTCTCTCACAGTGAGGGTCTCTCACAGTGAGGTCTCACACAGTGAGGTCTCACAGTGAGGGTCTCACACAGTGAGGGTCTCACACAGTGAGGTCTCACACAGTGAGGTCTCTCACAGTGAGGTCTCTCACAGTGAGGTCTCTCACAGTGAGGGTCTCACACAGTGAGGGTCTCTCACAGTGAGTGTCTCACACAGTGAGGGTCTCACACAGTGAGTGTCTCACACAGTGAGGGTCTCACACAGTGACGTCTCACACAGTGACGTCTCACACAGTGAGTGTCTCACACAGTGAGGTCTCACACAGTGAGGTCTCACACAGTGAGGTCTCACACAGTGAGGTCTCACACAGTGAGGTCTCACACAGTGAGGTCTCACACAGTGATGGTCTCACACAGTGAGGTCTCACACAGTGAGAGTCTCTCACAGTGAGGTCTCTCACAGTGAGGTCTCACACAGTGAGGTCTCACACAGTGAGGTCTCTCACAGTGAGGGTCTCACACAGTGAGGTCTCACACAGTGAGGTCTCACACAGTGAGGTCTCTCACAGTGAGGGTCTCACACAGTGAGGTCTCACACAGTGAGGTCTCATCACAGTGAGGTCTCTCACAGTGAGGTCTCACACAGTGAGGTCTCACACAGTGAGGGTCTCACACAGTGAGGGTCTCACACAGTGAGGGTTCTCACACAGTGAGGTCTCTCACAGTGAGGTCTCTCACAGTGAGGTCTCTCACAGTGAGGTCTCACACAGTGAGGTCTCACACAGTGAGGTCTCACACAGTGAGGTCTCACAGTGAGGTCTCACACAGTGAGGTCTCTCACAGTGAGGCCTCTCACAGTGAGGTCTCACACAGTGAGGTCTCACACAGTGAGGTCTCACACAGTGAGGGTCTCAAACAGTGAGGGTCTCTCACAGTGAGGGTCTCTCACAGTGAGGGTCTCACACAGTGAGGGTCTCACACAGTGGAGGTCTCTCACAGTGAGGGTCTCTCACAGTGAGGTCTCTCACAGTGCGGTCTCTCACAGTGAGGTCTCTCACAGTGAGAGTCTCACACAGTGAGGTCCTACACAGTGAGGTCTCTACCCAGTGAGGTCTCACACAGTGAGGTCTCACACAGTGAGAGTCTCACACAGTGAGGTCTCTCACAGTGAAGGTCTCTCACAGTGAGGTCTCACACAGTGAGGTCTCACACAGTGAGGTCTCACACCAGTGAGGGTCTCACACAGTGAGTCTCACAACAGTGAGGTCTCACACAGTGAGGTCTCACACAGTGAGGGTCTCACACAGTGAGGTCTCTCACAGTGAGGTCTCTCACAGTGAGGTCTCTCACAGTGAGTCCCTCACACAGTGAGGTCTCACACAGTGAGGTCTCTCACAGTGAGGTCTCACACAGTGAGGTTCTCTCACAGTGAGGTCTCTACACAGTGAGGTCTCTCACAGTGAGGTCTCTCACAGTGAGGGTCTCACACAGTGAGGTCTCTCACAGTGAGGTCTCTCACAGTGAGGTCTCACACAGTGAGGTCTCTCACAGTGAGGTCTCACACAGTGAGGGTCTCACACAGTGAGGTCTCATCACAGTGAGGTCTCACACAGTGAGGTCTCACACAGTGAGGGTCTCTCACAGTGAGGTCTCTCACAGTGAGGTCTCACACAGTGAGTCTCACACAGTGAGAGTCTCACAACAGTGAGGGTCTCTCACAGTGAGGGTCTCTCACAGTGAGGTCTCACACAGTGAGGTCTCACAGTGAGGGTCTCACACAGTGAGGGTCTCACACAGTGAGGTCTCACACAGTGAGGTCTCTCACAGTGAGGTCTCTCACAGTGAGGTCTCTCACAGTGAGGGTCTCACACAGTGAGGGTCTCTCACAGTGAGGTCTCACACAGTGAGGTCTCTCACAGTGAGGTCTCACACGGTGAGGGTCTCACACAGTGAGGTCTCTCACAGTGAGGGTCTCACACAGTGAGGTCTCACACAGTGAGGTCTCACACGGTGAGGGTCTCACACAGTGAGGTCTCTCACAGTGAGGGTCTCACACAGTGAGGTCTCTGACCTTGAAGGCCACGCTCCCCACGTGTCTCACACAGTGAGGTCTCTCACAGTGAGGGTCTCACACAGTGAGGTCTCACACAGTGAGGTCTCACACAGTGAGGTCTCTCACAGTGAGGTCTCTCACAGTGAGGTCTCTCACAGTGAGGTCTCTCACAGTGAGGTCTCTCACAGTGAGGTCTCACACAGTGAGGTCTCTCACAGTGAGGGTCTCTAACAATGAGGTCTCACACAGTGAGGTCTCACACAGTGAGGGTCTCACACGGTGAGGGTCTCACACAGTGAGGTCTCTCACAGTGAGGTCTCTCACAGTGAGGTCTCTCACAGTGAGGTCTCACACAGTGAGGTCTCACACAGTGAGGTCTCACACAGTGAGGTCTCACAGTGAGGTCTCACACAGTGAGGTCTCTCACAGTGAGGCCTCTCACAGTGAGGTCTCACACAGTGAGGTCTCACACAGTGAGGTCTCACACAGTGAGGTCTCAAACAGTGAGGGTCTCTCACAGTGAGGTCTCACACAGTGAGGGTCTCACACAGTGAGGTCTCACACAGTGAGGTCTCACACAGTGAGGTCTCTCACAGTGAGGGTCTCTCACAGTGAGGTCTCTCACAGTGAGGTCTCTCACAGTGAGAGTCTCACACAGTGAGGTCTCACACAGTGAGGTCTCACACAGTGAGAGTCTCACACAGTGAGGTCTCACACAGTGAGGTCTCACACAGTGAGGTCTCACACAGTGAGGTCTCTCACAGTGAGGTCTCTCACAGTGAGGTCTCTCACAGTGAGGTCTCACACAGTGAGGTCTCACACAGTGAGGTCTCACACAGTGAGGTCTCACACAGTGAGGTCTCACACAGTGAGGTCTCACACAGTGAGGTCTCTCACAGTGAGGTCCTCTCACAGTGAGGTCTCTCACAGTGAGGTCTCTCACAGTGAGGTCTCTCACAGTGAGGTCTCACACAGTGAGGTCTCTCACAGTGAGGTCTCTCACAGTGAGGTCTCTCACAGTGAGGTCTCTCACAGTGAGAGTCTCACACAGTGAGGTCTCTCACAGTGAGGTCTCTCACAGTGAGGTCTCACACAGTGAGGTCTCACACAGTGAGGTCTCACACAGTGAGGGTCTCACACAGTGAGGTCTCTCACAGTGAGGTCTCACACAGTGAGGTCTCACACAGTGAGGTCTCACACAGTGAGGTCTCACACAGTGAGGTCTCACACAGTGAGGGTCTCTCACAGTGAGGTCTCTCACAGTGAGGTCTCACACAGTGATGTCTCACACAGTGAAGTCTCACACAGTGAGGTCTCTCACAGTGAGGGTCTCTCACAGTGAGGTCGCACACAGTGAGGTCCTCACAGTGAGGGTCTCACACAGTGAGGGTCTCACACATGTGAGGTCTCACACAGTGAGGTCTCTCACAGTGAGGTCTCTCACAGTGAGGTCTCTCACAGTGAGGGTCTCACACAGTGAGGGTCTCTCACAGTGAGGTCTCACACAGTGAGGTCTCTCACAGTGAGGTCTCTCACAGTGAGGTCTCTCACAGTGAGGTCTCACACAGTGAGGTCTCACACAGTGAGGTCTCTCACAGTGAGGTCTCACACAGTGAGGGTCTCACACAGTGAGGTCTCACACAGTGAGGTTCTCACACCAGTGAGGTCTCACACAGTGAGGTCTCACACAGTGAGTCTTCTCACAGTGAGGTCTCTCACAGTGAGGTCTCTCACAGTGAGGTCTCACACAGTGAGGGTCTCACACAGTGAGGGTCTCACACAGTGAGAGTCTCACACAGTGAGGTCTCTCACAGTGAGGTCTCACACAGTGAGGTCTCACACAGTGAGGGTCTCACACAGTGAGAGTCTCACACAGTGAGGTCTCACACAGTGAGGTCTCACACAGTGAGAGTCTCACCTTGAAGGCCACGCTCCCCGCGTGTCTCACACAGTGAGGTCTCTCACAGTGAGGTCTCACACAGTGAGGTCTCACACAGTGAGAGTCTCACACAGTGAGGTCTCTCACAGTGAGGTCTCTCACAGTGAGGTCTCACACAGTGAGGTCTCACACAGTGAGGTCTCACACAGTGAGGTCTCACAGTGAGGTCTCACACAGTGAGGTCTCACACAGTGAGGTCTCACACAGTGAGGTCTCACACAGTGAGCGTCTCTCACAGTGAGTCTCTGACCTTGAAGGCCACGCTCCCCACGTGTCTCACACAGTGAGTGTCTCTCACAGTGAGGTCTCTCACAGTGAGGTCTCTCACAGTGAGGTCTCACACAGTGAGGTCTCACACAGTGAGGTCTCACACAGTGAGGTCTCTCACAGTGAGGACTCTCACAGTGAGGTGTCTCACAGTGAGGTCTCACACAGTGAGGTCTCACACAGTGAGGTCTCACACAGTGAGGGTCTCACACAGTGAGGTCTCACACAGTGAGGTCTCACACAGTGAGGTCTCACACAGTGAGGTCTCTCACAGTGAGGTCTCTCACAGTGAGTGTCTCTCACAGTGAGGGTCTCTCACCTTGAAGGCCACGCTCCCCGCGTGGACCTCGAGCGTGAAGGAGGCCGTGTCTCACACAGTGAGGGTCTCACACAGTGAGGGTCTCACACAGTGAGGGTCTCACACAGTGAGGGTCTCACACAGTGAGGGTCTCACACAGTGGTGGGGGGCCCTGAGGGTCTCTCACCTTGAAGGCCACGCTCCCCACGTGTCTCACACAGTGAGTGTCTCTCACAGTGAGGGTCTCACCTTGAAGGCCACGCTCCCCGCGTGTCTCACACAGTGAGGTCTCACACAGTGAGTCTCACCTTGAAGGCCACGCTCCCCACGTGTCTCACACAGTGAGGTCTCACACAGTGAGTCTCACCTTGAAGGCCACGCTCCCCACGTGTCTCACACAGTGAGAGTCTCACCTTGAAGGCCACGCTCCCCACGTGTCTCACACAGTGAGGGTCTCTCACCTTGAAGGCCACGCTCCCCACGTGTCTCACACAGTGAGGTCTCACACAGTGAGTCTCACCTTGAAGGCCACGCTCCCCACGTGTCTCACACAGTGAGTCTCACCTTGAAGGCCACGCTCCCCACGTGTCTCACACAGTGAGGTCTCACACAGTGAGTCTCACCTTGAAGGCCACGCTCCCCGCGTGTCTCACACAGTGAGAGTCTCACCTTGAAGGCCACGCTCCCCGCGTGGACCTCGAGCGTGAAGGAGGCCGTGTCTCACACAGTGAGGTCTCACACAGTGAGGTCTCACACAGTGAGGTCTCACACAGTGAGTGTCTCACACAGTGAGGTCTCACACAGTGAGAGTCTCACCTTGAAGGCCACGCTCCCCGCGTGGACCTCGAGCGTGAAGGAGGCCGTGTCTCTCACAGTGAGTGTCTCACACAGTGAGAGTCTCACACAGTGAGAGTCTCACACAGTGAGAGTCTCACACAGTGAGAGTCTCACACAGTGAGAGTCTCACACAGTGAGAGTCTCACCTTGAAGGCCACGCTCCCCGCGTGGACCTCGAGCGTGAAGGAGGCCGTGTCTCACACAGTGAGTGTCTCTCACAGCGAGGGTCTCTCACCTTGAAGGCCACGCTCCCCGCGTGGACCTCGAGCGTGAAGGAGGCCGTGTCTCACACAGTGAGTGTCTCTCACAGTGAGTCTCTGACCTTGAAGGCCACGCTCCCCGCGTGGACCTCGAGCGTGAAGGAGGCCGTGTCTCACACAGTGAGTGTCTCACACAGTGAGGTCTCACACAGTGAGGTCTCACACAGTGAGTCTCTGACCTTGAAGGCCACGCTCCCCGCGTGGACCTCGAGCGTGAAGGAGGCCGTGTCTCACACAGTGAGTGTCTCACACAGTGAGGTCTCACACAGTGAGGTCTCACACAGTGAGTGTCTCTCACAGTGAGTCTCTGACCTTGAAGGCCACGCTCCCCGCGTGGACCTCGAGCGTGAAGGAGGCCGTGTCTCACACAGTGAGGGTCTCACACAGTGAGGTCTCACACAGTGAGTGTCTCTCACAGTGAGTGTCTCTCACAGTGAGTCTCTCACCTTGAAGGCCACGCTCCCCGCGTGGACCTCGAGCGTGAAGGAGGCCGTGTCTCTCACAGTGAGTGTCTCTCACAGTGAGTCTCTCACCTTGAAGGCCACGCTCCCCGCGTGGACCTCGAGCGTGAAGGAGGCCGTGTCCCCGCGAGGGGGGCCCAGGGCCCCGTCCGCCCGCAGCGAGCGCCCGTCGCTGGCACGCAGCTCGTAGCGGCCATCCTCGCCGAACGCCAGCGACAGCAGCGAGCCCACGCCCCAAGGGACGTCGCACGACACAGACACAGAGTCGCCGCTCAGCTGCGCGTAGCTACGCGCGGAGACACGGGGAGAGAGAGACACGGAGACACACAGAGTCACACAGAGACACACAGAGTCGCCGCTCAGCTGCGCGTAGCTACGCGCGGAGACACACGGAGAGACACGCGGAGACACAGAGACACGCAGAGAGAGTCACACAGAGTCACACAGAGACACACAGAGTCGCCGCTCAGCTGCGCGTAGCTACGCGCGGAGACACACGGAGACACGCGGAGACACAGAGACACACGGAGTCACACGGAGTCCCCAACGTAGCTACGCACGGAGACACGCGGAGTCACACGGAGACACAGACACGCGGAGACACAGAGACACGGAGACACACACGGAGACACACGGAGTCACACAGAGACACGCGGAGTCACACAGAGACACGCGGAGTCACACAGAGACACACGGAGTCACACAGAGACACACAGAGACACGGAGACACACAGACACAGAGACACACAGAGTCGCCGCTCAGCTGCGCGTAGCTACGCGCGGAGACACGCGGAGACACGCAGAGAGAGACACGCGGAGTCACCAACGTAGCTACAGAGACAGAGACACACAGACACACAAAAGAGGCACGTGGAGACACAGAGAGACACAGAGACCCACAGAGACCCACAGAGACCCACAGAGACACAGACCCACAGAGACACACACGGAGACCCACAGAGACACACAAAGACACAGAGTCGCCGCTCAGCTGCGCGTAGCTACGCGCGGAGACACGCGGAGACAGAGACACACAGAGACACACGGAGACACACAGAGACACGGAGTCACACGGAGTCACACGGAGACACGGAGACACACAGAGTCACGCGGAGACACACGGAGACACGGAGACACACACGGAGACACGCGGAGTCACGCGGAGACACACGGAGACACACGGAGACACACACGGAGACACACACGGAGACAGAGACACGCGGAGTCACGCGGAGACACACGGAGACACAGACACACGGAGACACACACGGAGACACACACGGAGACACACGGAGTCACAGAGACACACAGAGTCGCCGCTCAGCTGCGCGTAGCTACGCGCGGAGACACGGAGAGACGCAGAGACACGGAGACACACAGAGTCACACGGAGACATAGAGACATGCGGAGACACGGAGACAGAGTCACACGGAGACAGAGACACACAGAGTCACACGGAGACACAGAGTCACACGGAGTCACGCGGAGACACACGGAGTCACGCGGAGACACACGGAGACACAGACACGCGGAGACACACGGAGACACAGACGGAGACACACGGAGTCACGCGGAGACACAGACACAGAGACACGGAGACACACACGGAGACACGCGGAGACAGAGAGACCCACAGAGACACACAGAGTCGCCGCTCAGCTGCGCGTAGCTACGCACGGAGACACGCGGAGACACAGACACGGAGACACGCAGAGAGAGACACGCGGAGTCACACAGAGACACACAGAGACACACACGGAGTCCCCAACGTAACTACAGAGACAGAGACACACAGACACACAAAAGAGGCACGTGGAGACACAGACAGACACAGAGACCCACAGAGACCCACAGAGACACACAGAGTCGCCGCTCAGCTGCGCATAGCTACGCACGGAGACACGCAGAGAGAGACACACGGAGACACGCGGAGTCACACAGAGACACACGGAGACACACACGGAGTCCCCAACGTAGCTACAGAGACCCACAGAGACACACAGAGACACACGGAGTCACCTACTCAGCTGGGCGTAGCTACAGAGAGACACACGGAGTCCCCTACTCAGCTGGGCGTAGCTACAGAGAGACACACGGAGTCACCTACTCAGCTGGGAGTAGCTACAGAGAGACACACGGAGTCACCTACTCAGCGGGGCGTAGCTACAGAGAGACACACGGAGTCACCTACTCAGCGGGGCGTAGCTACAGAGAGACACACAGAGTCACCTACTCAGCTGGGCGTAGCTACAGAGAGACACACGGAGTCCCCTACTCAGCTGGGCGTAGCTACAGAGAGACACACGGAGTCACCTGACTCAGCTGGGCGTAGCTACAGAGAGACACACGGAGTCACCTACTCAGCTGGGCGTAGCTACAGAGAGACACACGGAGTCACCTACTCAGCTGGGCGTAGCTACAGAGAGACACACGGAGTCACCTGATTCAGCTGGGCGTAGCTACAGAGAGACATACGGAGTCACCTGACTCAGCTGGGCGCAGCTACAGAGAGACACACGGAGTCCCCAACGTAGCTACAGAGAGACACACGGAGTCACCTACTCAGCTGGGCGTAGCTACAGAGAGACACACGGAGTCACCTACTCAGCTGGGCGTAGCTACAGAGAGACACACGGAGTCACTTACTCAGCTGGGCGTAGCTACAGAGAGACACACGGAGTCACCTACTCAGCTGGGCGTAGCTACAGAGAGACACACGGAGTCCCCTACTCAGCTGGGCGTAGCTACAGAGAGACACACGGAGTCACCTACTCAGCTGGGAGTAGCTACAGAGAGACACACGGAGTCACCTACTCAGCGGGGCGTAGCTACAGAGAGACACACAGAGTCACCTACTCAGCTGGGCGTAGCTACAGAGAGACACACGGAGTCCCCTACTCAGCTGGGCGTAGCTACAGAGAGACACACGGAGTCACCTGACTCAGCTGGGCGTAGCTACAGAGAGACACACGGAGTCACCTACTCAGGATGACTAGGTGGTGAGTGGATTGGTTGGTGGTGGTGGGTGGGTGGGTGGATTGGTGGGTTTGTGGGCGAGTGGATTAGTGGGTGGGTGAGTGGGTGGATGGGCGACTGGATTAGTGGGTGGATCATCTCCACGTCTAAATGTTTAATCAGCAGCAGTTGTGGCCAAAGAACCCCTAGGGGAGCCATACCCCAGGGCAGACAGACAGGGGGGGGGAGGGAAGGCGAGTGAGCGGGCAAGTGAGCGGGCAAGTGAGCGAGTGGGTGGGCGAGCAGGCGAGTGAGCGGGTGGGTGAGCGAGTGAGTGAGCAGGCGAGTGAGTGAGCGAGTGGGCGAGTGAGCGGGCAAGTGAGTGGGCAAGCGAGTGAGTGGGTGAGCGGGTGAGTGAGTGAGTGGGCGAGTGAGCGAGCGGGTCCGTGAGTGGGTGAGCGGGCGAGTAAGTGAGCGGGTGAGTGGGTGAGCGAGCGAGCGAGTGAGTGAGTGGGCGAGTGAGCGGGCAAGTGAGTGGGCAAGCGGGTGAGCGAGTGGGCGAGTGAGCGAGCGGGTCCGTGAGTGGGTGAGCGGGCGAGTGAGTGAGTGGGCGAGCGGGTGGATGGGTGGGCGAGTGAGTGGGTGCATCATCTCCACGTCTAAATGTTTAATCAGCAGCAGCAGCAGCAGTTGTGACCACTCACCCCTAGGGGAGCCATGCCCCAGGGCAGACAGAGAGGGGAGGGAGGGGAGGGCGAGCGAGTGGGCGGGCGAGTGGGTGAGTGAGTGGGTGGGTGAGTGAGTGAATGAGTGGGTGAATGGGTGGGTGAGTGGGTGAATGAGTGAGTGAGTGAATGGGTGGGTGGGTGAGTGAGTGGGTGAGTGAATGAGTGAGTGGGTGAGTGAGTGAATGGGTGGGTGGGTGAGTGGGTGAGTGAGTGAGTGAGTGAATGGGTGGGTGGGTGAGTGAGTGGGTGAGTGAGCGGGTGAGTGAATGAGTGAGTGGGTGAGTGAGTGAATGGGTGGGTGGGTGGGTGAGTGGGTGAGTGAGTGAGTGAATGGGTGGGTGAGTGGCTGAGTGGGTGAGTGAATGGGCGGGCGAGTGAGTGAGTGGGTGAGAGAGTGGGTGAATGGGCGAGTGAGTGAGTGGGTGAGTGGGTGAGTGGGTGAGAGAGTGGGTGAATGGGCGAGTGAGTGAGTGAATGAGTGAGTGAATGGGTGGGTGGGTGAGTGAGTGAATGAGTGAGTGAGTGAGTGGGTGAGTGAGTGAGTGAGTGGGTGAGTGAGTGAGTGAGTGGGTGAGCGAGTGAATGAGTGAATGGGTGAGCGAGTGAGCGAGTGAGTGAGTGAATGAGTGGGTGAGTGAGTGAATGAGTGGGTGGGCGAGTGAATGAGTGAGTGAGTGAGTAAATGAGTGAACGGGTGAGTGAGTGAGTGAACGGGTGAGTGAGTGAGTGGGTGAGTGAGTGAGTGGGTGAGTGAATGAGTGGGTGAGTGAATGAGTGAGTGAATGAGTGAGTGTATGAGTGGGTGGGTGAGTGAGTGAATGAGTGAGTGAGTGAGCGAGCGAGTGGGTGAGTGAATGGGTGAGTGAGTGAGTGAATGAGTGGGTGGGCGAGTGAATGAGTGAGTGAGTGAGTGAATGAGTGAACGGGTGAGTGAGTGAGTGAGTGGGTGAGTGAATGAGTGAGTGGGTGAGTGAGTGAATGGGTGAGTGGGTGAGTGAGCGAGTGAATGGGTGAGTGAGTGAGTGAATGAATGAGTGGGTGAGTGAGTGAATGAGTGAGTGTATGAGTGGGTGAGTGAGGCGTGCTCAGGAGATGAACCGATGCTCACCCAACCCCCTCCCCCCCCCCCGACAGATGGGGATGGTTGATTCCCCTAGGGGACCAGCAGTCCATGTGGCGGAGAATGCGTGCAGTCGGCTGCACAGACAAAGCTTCCCCGTGTAGCCCGCAACACTTTCCTGGGGCAAGTGCAGCTACAGTGGAGCAGCAGCAGTAGCACCCAGCCACTCACCATCTCACTCAGCCACTCACCATCTCACTCACCATCTCACTCACCATCTCACTCACCATCTCACTCACCATCTCACCCAGCCACTCACCATCTCACTCAGCCACCCACCCACCATCTCACTCAGCCACCATCTCACCCAGCCACTCACCATCTCACTCAGCCACCATCTCACCCAGCCACTCACCATCTCACTCAGCCACCATCTCACCCAGCCACTCACCATCTCACTCAGCCACTCACCATCTCACTCAGCCACTCACCATCTCACCCAGCCACTCACCATCTCACTCAGCTACTCACCATCTCTCACTCACCGACCCACTCACCGACCCACTCACCATCTCACTCACCATCTCACTCACCATCTCACTCACCATCTCACTCACCATCTCACCCAGCCACTCACCATCTCACTCAGCCACCCACCCACCATCTCACTCAGCCACCATCTCACCCAGCCACTCACCATCTCACTCAGCCACCATCTCACCCAGCCACTCACCATCTCACTCAGCCACCATCTCACCCAGCCACTCACCATCTCACTCAGCCACTCACCATCTCACTCAGCCACTCACCATCTCACCCAGCCACTCACCATCTCACTCAGCTACTCACCATCTCTCACTCACCGACCCACTCACCGACCCACTCACCATCTCACTCACCATCTCACTCACCATCTCACTCACCATCTCACTCACCATCTCACTCACCATCTCACTCACCATCTCACTCACCATCTCACTCACCATCTCACTCAGCCACCCACCATCTCACTCACTGACCCACTCACCATCTCACCCAGCCACTCACCATCTCACTCACTGACCCACTCACCATCTCTCACTCACCATCTCACTCACCATCTCACTCACCATCTCTCACTCACCATCTCACTCACCATCTCACTCACCATCTCACTCACCATCTCACTCACCATCTCACTCACCATCTCACTCACCATCTCACTCACCATCTCACTCACCATCTCACTCAGCCACCCACCATCCCACTCACTGACCCACTCACTGACCCACTCACCATCTCACTCACCATCTCACTCACCATTTCACTCACCCACCCACCATCTCACTCACCATCCCACCTAGCCACCCACCCACCATTTCACTCACTCACCATCTCACTCACTCACCCACCATCCCACTCACTCACCCACCATCCCACCCAGCCACTCACCCACCCGCCATCCCACCCAGCCACTCACCATCTCACCATCTCACTCAGCCACCCACCCACCATCTCACTCAGCCACCCACCCACCATCTCACTCAGCCACCCACCCACCATCTCACTCAGCCACCCACCCACCATCTCACTCAGCCACCCACCCACCATCTCACTCAGCCACCCACCCACCATCTCACTCAGCCACCCACCCACCATCTCACTCAGCCACCCACCCACCATCTCACTCAGCCACCATCTCACTCACCCACAATCTCACTCAGGCACTCAATCATTCACCATCTCACTCACCATCTCACCCACCCAGCCACCCACCAGCACAACATCTCACCCATCTCACCCACCCACCATCTCACTCACCCACCCACCATCTCACTCACCCACCCACCATCTCACTCACCCACCCACCATCTCACTCACCCACCCACCATCTCACTCACCCACCCACCATCTCACTCACCCACCCACCATCTCACTCACCCACCCACCATCTCACTCACCCACCCACCATCTCACTCACCCACCCACCATCTCACTCACCCACCCAGCCACCCACCATCTCACCCACCCACCATCTCATTCACCCACCATCTCACTCACCCACCCACCATCTCATTCACCCACCCACTATCTCACTCGCCAGCTCGCCAAGAGGGCGTTCACTCACACACAGCGACAGAGAGGGTGTCTGACCGTCTGTCTCTGTCTGTGTGTCTGTGTCCGTCTGTCTGTGTCTCCGCCTGTCTGTGTCTGTCTGTGTGTCCGTCCGTCTGTGTCTGTCTCTGTGTGTCCGTCTGTCTGTGTCTGTCTCTGTGTGTCTGTCTCTGTCTGTCCGTCTGTCTCTGTGTGTCTGTCTCTCTGTCTGTCTGTGTGTCCGTCTGTCTGTGGGTGAGTGAGCGAATGGGTGAGTGGTTGAGTGAGTGAGGTGAGGTGAGTGAGTGGGTAAGTGAGTGAGTGGTGAGCGAGCGAGCGGGTGAGTGTGTGGGTGAGAGTGTGGGGTGAGTGTGTGGGTGAGAGTGTGAGTGAGTGGGGTGAGTGTGTGTGAGGTGAGTGTGAGAGTGTGAGTGAGAGTGTGGGTGAGTGTGTGGGTGAGTGTGTGGGGTGAGTGTGTGGGGTGAGTGTGTGGGGTGAGTGTGTGGGGTGAGTGTGTGGGGTGAGTGTGTGGGGTGAGTGTGTGAGTGAGTGGGGTGAGTGTGTGTGAGGTGAGTGCGTGAGTGAGTGTGTGAGTATGTGAGTGAGTGGGGTGAGTGTGTGAGTGAGAGTGTGGGTGAGTGTGTGAGGTGAGTGTGTGGGTGAGAGTGTGAGTGAGTGGGGTGAGTGTGTGAGTGAGAGTGTGGGTGTGTGTGAGTGAGAGTGTGGGTGTGTGTGAGTGAGAGTGTGGGTGAGTGTGTGTGTGAGCGAGTGGGGTGAGTGTGTGAGTGAGAGTGTGTGGGGTGAGTGTGTGGGGTGAGTGTGTGGGGTGAGTGTGTGGGGTGAGTGTGTGGGGTGAGTGTGTGGGGTGAGTGTGTGGGGTGAGTGTGTGGGGTGAGTGTGTGGGGTGAGTGTGTGGGGTGAGTGTGTGGGTGAGGGGGTGAGTGTGTGGGTTGAGTGTGTGGGGTGAGTGTGTGGGGTGAGTGTGTGGGGTGAGTGTGGGGTGAGTGTGTGGGTGAGTGTGTGGGGTGAGTGTGTGGGTGAGGGAGCCTCATTTCCTGTGGAAACGGAGCGACCTCAGCAGAATTGAACGCGGAAACGCAGGCACACAAAGACAAAGCTAGCCCAGGTAGCCTCTAGCAGGGCTGTAGGGGCATGTGCAGTTAGTAGTGAGTAGCAGCAGCAGTGTCTATGTACTACACACACCACGTACAGACAAAGCTACCCCAGGTAGCCTCTAGCAGGGCTGTAGGGGCAAGTGCTGTTAGTAGCGAGTAGCAGCAGCAGTGTCTATGTACTACACACACCACACACAGACAAAGGTCCTCCAGGTAGCCTTTAGCAGGGCTGTAGGTGCAAGTGTTGTTAGTAGCGAGTAGCAGCAGCAGTGTCTATGTACTACACACACCACACACAGACAAAGCTCCCCCAGGTAGCCTCTAGCAGGGCAGTAGGGGCAAGTGCTGTTAGTAGCGAGTAGCAGCAGCAGTGTCTATGTACTACACACACCACACACACAGACAAAGCTACCCCAGGTAGCCTCTAGCAGGGCTGTAGGTGCAAGTGCTGTTAGTAACGAGTAGCAGTGTCTATGTACTACACACACACAGAGACACAGACAAAGGTCCCCCGTGTAGCCTCTAGCAGGGCTATAAGGGCAAGTGCCGTTCCACACCCACACAGACAAAGGTCCCCCGTGTAGCCTTAACAGAATGCAGTGCTGTTAGCGAGCACACACACACCAGCGTACACGTACACACACACACACCAGCGTACACGTACACACACACACACCAGCGTACACACACGCACACACCAGCGTACACGTACACACACGTACACACACACCAGCGTACACGTACACACGCACCAGCGTACACGTACACACGCACCAGCGTACACGTACACACGCACCAGCGTACACGTACACACACACACGGTGACACACACACCAGCACACACGTACACACACACACGGTGACACACACACACACCAGCACACACGTACACACACACACGGTGACACACACACACACCAGCACACACGTACACACACAGTGACACACACACACACACAGTGACACACACACACACACAGTGACACACACACACACACAGTGACACACACACACACACACAGTGACACACACACACACAGTGACACACACACACACAGTGACACACACACACAGTGACACACACACACACACCAGCACACGGGAGCAATGCGGGGTCACAGGAGTCACGACCTCACCACAAGCAGGAAACCAGCAGCAGACTCACCCACTGATACACTCACTCACTGATAGCACTCACTCATTGATACACTCACTCACTGATACACTCACTCACACACTCACCAGGGGCAGACTCACTCACTGATACACTCACTCACTGATAGCACACTCAATGATGATACACTCACTCACTCACTGATAGCACACTCACTCACTCACTGATAGCACACTCACTCACTCACTGATAGCACACTCACTCACCAGGAGCAGACTCACTCACTGATAGCACACTCACTCACCAGGGGCAGACTCACTCACTGATACACTCACTCACCAAAACACTCGCCCAACTATTTCCCGATAGCACTCACCAACCCAGCCACCCACCCACTCACCAACCCAGCCACCCACCCACTCACCAACCCAGCCACTCACCAACCCAGCCGCTCACCCACTCACCAACCCAGCCACTCACCCACTCACCAACCCAGCCACTCACCCACTCACCAACCCAGCCACCCATCCACTCACCAACCCAGCCACTCACCCACTCACTCACCCACTCACCCACTCACCAACCCAGCCGCTCACCCACCCAGCCACCAACCCACTCACTCACTCACCCACCCGCCCTGCAGAGTGTCGGAGTGAGAGAGAGAGTGAGAGGGCTCGCAGGCGGACACACCGCCTGACCTTGCAAGCATCACTCACAACCCTGGCGCTTGCCTTGTGGGTGAGTGGCTGGGTGGGTGGGTGAGTGGGTGGGTGAGTGGCTGGGTGAGTGGGTGAGTGAGTGAGTGAGTGGCTGGGTGGGTGAGTGGCTGGGTGGGTGAGTGAGTGGCTGGCTGGCTGGGTGAGCGAGTGGCTGGGTGGGTGGGTGAGTGAGTGGGTGGGTGAGTGAGTGAGTGAGTGGCTGGGTGGATGGGTGAGTGAGTGGCTGGGTGGGTGAGTGAGTGGCTGGGTGGATGGGTGAGTGAGTGGCTGGGTGGGTGAGTGAGTGGCTGGGTGGGTGAGTGAGTGGCTGGGGGAGTGAGTGGCTGGGTGAGTGAGCGAGTTGGGGGGAGTGGGGGGGGTTGGTGAACAGGCGAGCGAGTGGGTGAGTGGCTGGGTGGAGTGGCTAGCGAGCGGGTGAGCGAGCGGGTGAGCGAGCGGGTGAGCGAGCGGGTGAACGGGTGGGCGAGCGAGTGAGTGAGTGGCTGGGTAGGCTAGCGAGCGGGTGAGTGGGTGAGCGAGCGGGTGAGCGAGCGGGTGAGTGGCTCACCGCTTCCTCCCCGGGTTGTAGAGGTTGAGTTGGGGGTGAGTGGCGAGGTGGACACTCCACAGCTCCGTGTTGCCGACAGTCTGGGCAAAACACCTGCAGGGAGAGAGAGAGAGAGTTACTCACCAACACCACTCACCAACACCACTCACCAACACCACTCACCAACACCACTCACCAACACCACTCACCAACACCACTCACCAACACCACTAACCACCCACCACTCACCAACACTACCACTCACCAACACTACCACTCACCAACACCACCACCACTCACCAACACCACTCACCAACACCACTCACCACCCACACCACTCACCACCATCACCCACCACCACCACCCACCACCACCACTCACCACCACCTCACTCACCAACACCACTCACCACCACTCACACCACCACCACCCTACCCACACTTCACCCACCACCACTCACCACCACCACCACTCACCAACACCACCACCACCACCACCACCTCACTCACCACCCACCACCACCACTCACCACCACCACCACCCTACCCACACTTCACCCACCACCACTCACCACCACCACCACCACCACTCACCAACACCACCACTCACCACCCTACCCACACTTCACCCAACACCACTCACCACCATCCACACCTCACTCACCCCACACCAGCCACCCACTACCACCCACCCCCACCTCACTCACCACCACCACCACCCACCACCACCACCACCACTCACTAACACCACTCCTCACCACCACTCACCACCACCACCACCACCACTCACCACCACCACTCACCACCACCACCACTCACCACCAACACCACTCACCACCAACACCACTCACCACCAACACCACTCACCACCACCACCCTACCCACACTTCACCCACCACCACTCACCAACACCACTCACCACCACCACCTCACTCACCACCCACCACCACCACCACCACTCACCAACACCACCACCCACCACCATCACCACTCACCAACACCACCACACACCACCCCCCCACCACACCACTCACCACCCCCCCACCCCCCACCACTCACCACCCACCACCACCACACCACCACCCTACCCACACTTCACCCACCACCACTCACCACCACCACCCCCCCCCTCCCCCCCCCTCCCCCCCCCCACCCCCCCGCCCCCCCCCACCCCCCCCCTGACCCCGCCCCCCCACCCCCCCCCCCCCCCCCCCCCCCTCCCCACCCCCCCCTCTCCCCCCACCCACCTCACACGATCGGCTGACCCTCCCAGGTAGCGGCCGTGCTGGGCGTGCCGCAGGGCCCAGCGTCCATCCGGCCTGGCCTGCAGGCCCCAGGCCGTGGCCGTGCCTGGGGCCTCGGCCTGGCCGCTCACGGCCCCGTCGCGATCCGCCCCCAGCAGGCGGCCCAGGTGCGAGCGGAGGCTCACGGCGCCGCCGTCCGGCGATTCACCGGTGCCGGTGCCGGTGCCACCGGTGCCGGTGCCGGTGGTGGTGGTGGTGGTGGTGCCAGGCAGCGTCTCGAGCGTCCAAGTCTGCTTCTTCTTGAGGGACGAGCCAGAGGCGGTGACCTTGAAGCCGAACGTCTCGGCCGTGAGGTAGCCACCAGCGCTGCTCACCAGGCCCAGCTGCAGGCCGCGGGGCGGGCCGTCGGACATGGCGGTGGCGGCGGTGGTGGTGGTGGCGGTGGTAGAGGTGGCGGTGACTGTGGTGGTGGTGACTGTGGTAGAGAGGTGGTGGTGGTAGAGGTGGTGGTGACTGTGGTAGAGGTGGTGGTAGAGGTGGTGGTGGTGATAGGGGTAGAGGTGGTGGTGGTGGTAGAGGTGATGGTGACTGTGGTGGTAGTGGTGGTGGTGGTAGAGGTGGTGGTGGTAGAGGTGGTGGTGACTGTGGTGGTAGAGGTGGTAGAGGTGGTGGTGACTGTGGTGGTAGAGGTGGTGGTGACTGTGGTGGTAGAGGTGGTAGAGGTGGTGGTGACTGTGGTGGTAGAGGTGGTGGTGACTGTGGTGGTAGAGGTGGTGGTGACTGTGGTGGTAGAGGTGGTGGTGACTGTGGTAGAGAGGTGGTGGTGACTGTGGTGGTAGAGGTGGTAGAGGTGGTGGTGACTGTGGTGGTAGAGGTGGTAGAGGTGGTGGTGACTGTGGTGGTAGAGGTGGTGGTGACTGTGGTAGAGGTGGTGGTGGTGGTAGAGGTGGTGGTGACTGTGGTAGTGGTGGTGGTAGAGGTGGTGGTGGTGGTGGTAGAGGTGGTGACTGTGGTAGAGGTGGTGGTGGTGACTGTGGTAGAGAGGTGGTGACTGTGGTAGAGGTGGTGGTGGTGACTGTGGTAGAGAGGTGGTGACTGTGGTAGAGGTGGTGGTGACTGTGGTGGTAGAGGTGGTGACTGTGGTAGAGGTGGTGGTGGTGGTAGAGGTGGTAGAGGTGGTGGTGGTGGTGGTAGAGGTGGTGACTGTGGTAGAGGTGGTGGTGGTGGTAGAGGTGGTAGAGGTGGTGGTGGTGGTGGTAGAGGTGGTGACTGTGGTAGAGGTGGTGGTGGTGGTAGAGGTGGTAGAGGTGGTGGTGGTGGTGGTAGAGGTGGTGGTGGTAGAGGTGGTGACTGTGGTAGAGGTGGTGGTGGTGACTACAACACGGGAGGGTGGAGGAGTGGTGGATGGAGCGAAGACGTCAGCACCAACTCAGCTGCCTGCACCACCAGCACGGACGAGGAGGGAGAGGGGGGGGGGAGAGGGGGGGGGGAGTGAGTGGCCGAGTGAGTGAGTGGATGAGTGAGTTAGTGGATGAGTGAGTGAGTGGCTGAGTGAGTGGCTGGCTGAGTGAGTGGCTGAGTGAGTGAGTGGCTGGCTGAGTGAGTGGCTGGCTGAGTGAGTGGCTGAGTGAGTGGCTGGCTGAGTGGCTGGCTGAGTGGCTGGCTGAGTGGCTGGCTGAGTGGCTGGCTGAGTGGCTGGCTGAGTGAGCGAGTGAGTGGCTGAGCGAGTGAGTGGCTGAGTGAGTGAGTGCCTGAGTGAGTGGCTGGCTGAGTGAGTGGCCGAGTGAGTGAGTGGCTGAGTGAGTGAGTGGCTGAGTGAGTGAGTGGCTGAGTGAGTGAGTGGCTTAGTGGGTGAGTGGCTGAGTGAGTGAGTGGCTGGCTGAGTGAGTGGCTTAGTGAGTGAGTGGCCGAGTGAGTGAGTGACCAAGTGAGTGGCTGGCCGAGTGAACATTAATGAACCGGACGTTCGAAAGCCAACGTTGAGTCAACGTCCGGAAACGGTTGGCTCTGCGTGGAAGTTCTGCGGATTTCCGAGCCCCAACAACCACCACCACCACCACCCCCCACCGCTCTTAAACACGAGTTGGATCTCTCCCCCTAGATCCACTCGGCCTCAAATGAGTGCCTGGTGTAGCGGCGGTGCAGGGTAAACATTGGGGGGGAGACAAAGGCGGCCGGGCGTGGTGCTGGTCACGTGGCCCCGTTCGTGTGCGTCACAGCGCCGGCCTGCTCGGGGTGCCGCTCGCTACGGCACAGCACTGAGGCCCAACAGCCCAGCAGGCCAACAGCCCAGCAGGCCAACGGGCCAACAGGCCAGCAGGCCAACAGGCCAGCAGGCCAACAGGCCAGCAGGCCAACAGGCCAGCAGGCCAACAACCCAACAGGCCCAACAACCCAGCAGGCCAACGGGCCAACAGGCCAGCAGGCCAGCAGGCCAACAGCCCAGCAGGCCAACGGGCCAACAGGCCAGCAGGCCAACAGGCCAGCAGGCCAACAGCCCAGCAGGCCAACGGGCCAACAGGCCAGCAGGCCAACGGGCCAACAGGCCAGCAGGCCAACAGGCCAGCAGGCCAACAGCCCAGCAGGCCAACGGGCCAACAGGCCAGCAGGCCAACGGGCCAACAGGCCCAACAACCCAACAGCCCAGAGGCCAACGGGCCAACAGCAGCACGTCAGAGGAGGCGACACGGGGGGGGGGGGGGGGGGGGGGGGGGGGGGGGGAGGGGGGTGATCTTTGTCTTGAATGGGTGGGTGAGTGGGTGGGTGGCTGGGTGAGTTGGTGGGTGAGTGAGTGGGTAGGTGAGTTGGTGGGTGAGTTAGTGGGTGGGTGAGTGGGTGAGTTAGTGGGTGGGTGAGTGAGTGGGTGAATGAGTGGGTGGGTGGGTGAGTTGGTGGGTGAGTTAGTGGGTGGGTGAGTGAGTGGGTGAATGAGTGAGTGGGTGGGTGAATGAGCGAGTGGGCGGGTAGGTGAATGAGTGGGTGGGTGAATGAGTGGGTGGGTGAATGAGTGGGTGGGTGGATGAATGAGCGAGAGAGTGGGTGGGTGAATTATCGAGCGGGTGGGTGAATCAGTGGGTGGGTGAATGAGCGAGCGAGCGGGTGAATGAGCGAGCGGGCGGGTGGGTGAATGAGCGAGTGGGTGGGTGAGTGAATGAGCGAGTGGGTGGGTGAATGAGCGAGTGGGTGGGTGAGTGAATGAGCGAGTGGGTGGGTGAATGAGCGAGTGGGTGGGTGGGTGAATGAGCGAGTGGGTGGTGCTGCTCGCTACTGACAGCCCTTGCCCCAACATCCCGTCAGAGGCTACACCGGTGATCTTTGTCTCCCTGTGGGCTCGGAGGAAGGCGGATCTAAAATGGGGAAGGAAATTGCCACTCCGGGAGATAGAATGAAACTGGCCGAGGCCCTGAATACGCAGTAGAGCGGATGCAATGGGTTCGATCCCTGGACCCTGTTGTGTCTGCGTCTCTCTCTGTCACAAGGGAGATGTTGACTACCTCGCCTGGTCTACAGGAGGTCGTGGGTTCGATCCCTGGACCCTGTTGTGTCTGCGTCTCTCACAAGGGAGATGTTGACTACCTCGCCTGGTATACAGGAGGTCGTGGGTTCGATCCCTGGACCCTGTTGTGTCTGCGTCTCTCTCTGGTCACAAGGGAGATGTTGATTACCTCGCCTGGTGTACAGGAGGTCGTGGGTTCGATCCCTGGACCCTGTTGTGTCTGCATCTCTCACAAGGGAGATGTTGACTACCTCGCCTGGTCTACAGGAGGTCGTGGGTTCGATCCCTGGACCCTGTTGTGTCTGCATCTCTCTCACAAGGGAGATGTTGACTACCTCGGCTGGTCTACAGGAGGTCGTGGGTTCGATCCCTGGACCCTGTTGTGTCTGCGTCTCTCTCACAAGGGAGATGTTGACTACCTCGCCTGGTCTACAGGAGGTCGTGGGTTCGATCCCTGGACCCTGTTGTATCTGCATCTCTCTATCTCTCAAGGGAGATGTTGACTACCTCGCCTGGTCTACAGGAGGTCGTGGGTTCGATCCCTGGACCCTGTTGTGACTGCGTCTCTCTCTCTCAAGGGAGATGTTGACTACCTCGCCTGGTCTACAGGAGGTCGTGGGTTCGATCCCTGGACCCTGTTGTATCTGCATCTCTCTATCTCTCAAGGGAGATGTTGACTACCTCGCCTGGTCTACAGGAGGTCGTGGGTTCGATCCCTGGACCCTGTTGTGACTGCGTCTCTCTCTCTCAAGGGAGATGTTGACTACCTCGCCTGGTCTACAGGAGGTCGTGGGTTCGATCCCTGGACCCTGTTGTGTCTCCATCTCTCTATCTCACAGGGGAGATGTTGACTACCTCGCCTGGTGTACAGGAGGTCGTGGGTTCGATCCCTGGACCCTGTTGTCTATGTTGGAGTCTGAGTCCCTCTCCCCGTGTTGGTCGCTGCGTGGATTCTGTCTCCGCGTTCCACCCCTCCACGTCTCTGAATCAACATCGGCCATGCCTTCAGGAGGCACTTAGCTGTTGCTAGACATTTACACTTGATGATGATGACGATGACGTCAGCCCACGTGGCTGAGCTGCTATGCTGTGTTGTGATGTCCAGGCTGTACCACTCGTCTGATGGAGCAGCTACACAGCAGCACTAGCTCAGTGGGGTTCCTTACACAGCTGGTGACATAAACAGAGTTTAGTTTTAGTGTGGGTCTCTGTGTGTGTGTCTCTGCGTGTGTGTGTCTCTATGGGTCTCTGTGTGTCTCTGTGTGTCTCTGTGTGTCTCTGTGTGTCTCTGTGTGTCTCTGTGTGTCTCTGTGTGTCTCTGTGTGTCTCTGTGTGTCTCTGTGTGTCTCTGTGTGTCTCTGTGTGTCTCTGTGTGTCTCTGTGTGTCTCTGTGTGTCTCTGTGTGTCTCTGTGTGTCTCTGTGTGTCTCTGTGCGTCTCTGTGCGTCTCTGTGTTGAGAGAATGATGCTGTTGCTATGAATGTCCACGTGATGTGATATCAGCCCACGTGGCTGAGCTGCTATGCTGTGTTGTGATGTCCAGGCTGTACCGCTCGTCTGATGGAGCAGCTACACAGCAGCACTAGCTCAGTGGGGGTCCTTACACAGCTGGTGACATGAATAGAGTTTAGTTTTAGTGTGGGTCTCTGTGTGTGTGTGTCTGTGTCTCTGCGTGTGTGTGTGCGTCTCTCCGTGTGTGTGTCTCTCCGTGTGTGTGTGTCTCTCCGTGTGTGTGTGTCTCTCCGTGTGTGTGTGTGTGTCTCTCCGTGTGTGTGTGTCTCTGAGTATGTGTGTGTGTCTCTGAGTATGTGTGTGTGTGTCTCTCCGTGTATGTGTGTGTGTCTCTCCGTGTATGTGTGTGTCTGTGTCTCTCCGTGTGTGTGTCTGTGTCTCTCCGTGTGTGTGTCTCCGTGTGTGTCTCTCCGTGTGTGTCTCTCCGTGTGTGTCTCTCCGTGTGTGTCTCTCCGTGTGTGTCTCTCCGTGTGTGTGTCTCCGTGTGTGTGTCTCCGTGTGTGTGTCTCTCTCTCTCTCTGTCTCTGCTTCACACGTGGTGATGATATCAGCCCACGTGGCTGAGCTGCTATGCTGTGTTGTGATGTCCAGGCTGTACCGCTCGTCTGATGGAGCAGCTACACAGCAGCACTAGCTCAGTGGGGCTCCTTACACAGCTGGTGACAATAACAGAGTTTAGTTTTAGTGTGGGTCTCTGTGTGTGTGTCTCTGTGTGTGTGTGTGTGTCTCTGAGTATGTGTGTGTGTGTCTCTGATTGTGTGTGTGTGTGTGTGTCTCTCCGTGTGTGTCTCTCCGTGTGTGTGTGTGTGTCTCCGTGTGTGTGTGTCTCTGAGTATGTGTGTGTGTCTCTGCGTGTGTTTGTGTGTGTCTGCGTGTGTGTGTCTCTCTGCGTGTGTGTGTCTCTCTGCGTGTGTGCGTGTCTCTCTGCGTGTGTGTGTGTCTCTCTGCGTGTGTGTGTGTGTCTCTCTGCGTGTGTGTGTGTGTCTCTCTGCGTGTGTGTGTGTCTCTCTGCGTGTGTGTGTGTGTGTCTCTGCGTGTGTGTGTGTCTCTGCGTGTGTGTGTGTCTCTGCGTGTGTGTGTGTGTCTCTGCGTCTGTTTGTGTGTCTCTGCGTGTGTGTGTGTCTCTGCGTGTGTGTGTGTGTGTCTCTGCGTGTGTGTGTGTCTCTCTGCGTGTGTGTGTGTCTCTCTGCGTGTGTGTGTGTCTCTCTGCGTGTGTGTGTGTCTCTCTGCGTGTGTGTGTGTCTCTCTGCGTGTGTGTGTGTCTCTCTGCGTGTGTGTGTGTCTCTCTGCGTGTGTGTGTGTGTCTCTCTGCGTGTGTGTGTGTCTCTCTGCGTGTGTGCGTGTCTCTCTGAGTGTGTGCGTGTCTCTCTGAGTGTGTGCGTGTCTCTCTGAGTGTGTGCGTGTCTCTCTGAGTGTGTGCGTGTCTCTCTGAGTGTGTGTGTGTCTCTCTGAGTGTGTGTGTGTCTCTCTGCGTGTGTGTGTGTCTCTCTGAGTGTGTGCGTGTCTCTCTGAGTGTGTGCGTGTCTCTCTGAGTGTGTGCGTGTCTCTCTGAGTGTGTGCGTGTCTCTCTGAGTGTGTGTGTGTCTCTCTGAGTGTGTGTGTCTCTGCGTGTGTGTGTCTCTCTGCGTGTGTGTGTGTGTCTCTGCGTGTGTGTGTGTGTCTCTGCGTGTGTGTGTGTGTGTCTCTGCGTGTGTGTGTGTGTGTCTCTGCGTGTGTGTGTCTCTGCGTGTGTGTGTGTGTCTCTGCGTGTGTGTGTGTGTGTCTCTGCGTGTGTGTGTGTGTGTCTCTGCGCGTGTGTGTGTCTGTCTCTGCGTGTGTGTGTGTGTCTCTGCGTGTGTGTGTGTGTCTCTGCGCGTGTGTGTGTGTCTCTCCGTGTGTGTGTGTGTCTCTCCGTGTGTGTGTGTGTGTCTCTCCGTGTGTGTGTGTGTGTCTCTCTCTCTCTGTATCTCTGCTTCACACGTGGTGATGATGATGATGACATCAGCCCAACGTGGCCGTGCTGCTGCTGTTGCGATGTCTGCAGGTTGTTACCGCTCGTCCGGGTAAAGATCCACGAGACAGCAGCAGCGGTGGTCGCTCATTCTCTCTCTCTGTGTGGGGGTCCCCTTACACAGGGTGGAGAAGTGAAAATCGTTGAGATCACAGGCGGTCACAGGCGGTCAATCCACGCGGTTTCCAGCCGCATCCTTCAAGGAACATTGAGAGAATTCTCGGCTGCAAACGGCGCTGTAGGAGGGGCGATGACAATCGGATGGGTTACAGGGCAGCCAATGCGGTCTGGATTGGGTCTGTAGGGGACTGATAAGGGGGGTGACAGGTGAGATAATAGACACACACACACTACTAGATTATACTACTAGATACACTACTAGATTATACTACTAGATACTACTAGATACTACTAGACACTACTAGATACACTACTACATTATACTACTAGACACTACTACATTATACTACTAGACACTACTAGATACTATATACACATTATACTACTAGACACTACTAGATTATACTACTAGACACTACTAGATTATACTACTAGACACTACTACATTATACTACTAGACACTACTAGATTATACTACTAGACACTACTACATTATACTACTAGACACTACTACATTATACTACTAGACACACTACTACATTATACTACTAGACACTACTAGATATTACACTACTACATTATACTACTAGACACTACTAGATTATACTACTAGACACTACTAGATTATACTACTAGACACACTACTACATTATACTACTAGACACACTACTACATTATACTAGTAGACACACTACATTATACTAGTAGACACTACTAGATTATACTAGTAGACACTACTAGATTATACTACTAGACACTACTACATTATACTACTAGACACTACTAGATTATACTACTAGACACCACTAGATTATACTACTAGATACACTACTACATTATACTACTAGATACACTACTAGATTATACTACTAGACACTACTAGATTAAACTACTAGACACTACTAGATTAAACTACTAGACACTACTAGATTAAACTACTAGACACTACTAGATTATACTACTAGATACACTACTAGATACACTACTACATTATACTACTAGACACACTACATTATACTACTAGACACACTACATTATACTACTAGACACACTACATTATACTACTAGACACTACTAGATTATACTACTAGACACTCTACTAGATTATACTACTAGACACTCTACTAGATTATACTACTAGACACTACTAGATTATACTACTAGACACTACTAGATTATACTACTAGACACTACTAGATACACTACTAGATTATACTACTAGATACACTACTAGATTATACTACTAGATACTATATACACATTATACTATATACTACTAGACACTACTACATTATACTACTAGACACTACACTACTACATTATACTACTAGACACTACACTACTACATTATACTACTAGACACTACACTACTACATTATACTACTAGACACTACACTACTACATTATACTACTAGACACTACTAGATATTACACTACTAGATTATACTACTAGACACTACTAGATTATACTACTAGACACTACTACATTATACTACTAGACACTACTACATTATACTACTAGACACTACTAGATTATACTACTAGATACTATATACACATTATACTATATACTACACTACTACACACTACACTATACTACTAGACACTACTACATTATACTACTAGACACTACTACATTATACTACTAGACACTACACTACTACATTATACTACTAGACACTACACCACTACACTATACTACTAGATACTACACTACTACATTATACTACTAGACACTACTACATTATACTACTAGACACTACACTACTACATTATACTACTAGACACTACACTACTACATTATACTACTAGACACTACACCACTACACTATACTACTAGATACTACACTACTACATTATACTACTAGACACTACTACATTATACTACTAGACACTACACTACTACATTATACTACTAGACACTACACTACTACATTATACTACTAGACACTACACTACTACATTATACTACTAGATACTACACTACTGCATTATACTACTAGATACTACACCACTACACTATACTACTAGACACTACACTACTACATTATACTACTAGACACTACTACATTATACTACTAGATACTACACTACTACATTATACTACTAGATACCACACTACTACACTATACTACTAGATACTACATTATACTACTAGATACACTACACTACATTATACTACTAGATACACTACACTACATTATACTACTAGATACACTACACTACATTATACTACTAGATACACTACACTACATTATACTACTAGATACACTACACTACATTATACTACTAGATACACTACACTACATTATACTACTAGATACACTACACTACATTATACTACTAGATACACTACACTACTATACACTAGAATATATTAGACTATACACTACTATATATTAGACTATACACTACGAAACACTACATTAATAGTAGTGTAGTGTTTCGTGCAATATATAGTAGTGCAATACACTACACTATACACTACTTTACTATACACCACAGGGTTGTTCAGGGTCTGTAGTGGTCTGTGGTAAGCCAAGGCCAGAAACTTCCCCTTAAGGAGACACGGCAGAGAAAATGTTCACGATGCATTCAAAAAATTATTCGTAGATTTTTGGTTCTCTGTCAGACGTCCAAATACGTTTAAATATCTTTCGGTGCGGATTTCGCGAAGTTCACCACGAGAAGAGCCCCCCCCCACCATCGCCATATCCCACCGCTCAAACAAAGCTCCACTGTGAATATTTCTATGAAGGGTGCAAAGGCGAATTTTTTTTATAAAAAAATAAAAAAATGGCACAAATATTTTATTATTTTATAACCCCCAACGGGTTCATTGAGGTGTGGTTTCCCTCAGAAATTATGATGTTAGTTTCGTAAGTCTTAAAAAAAAATGTCACGGATTTTAACACGCACAAATGTACAAACGGCTCAACGTGAACTTGAACGGGCCTGCCGAATCGTAACGTTACGTTAAAAAAATCGTACAAATATTTTCATCGAGTTGTCGTTTCCCTCAGAAATGATGTTAGTTTCGTAAATGTAATTATTTAATAGCTTAACTTTTAGTTAACGGAGCTTCTGACTCTTAAACATTTTTTTAAAAAACCTCACAAATGTTAAATTATTTAACAACAACGCGTTCATTGAGGTGTGGTTTCCCTCAGAAATTATGTTAGTTTCGTAATATTTCAATTTAACAGATTAACGTTTACTTAACGTACCTATACAATTACGTGTAACCGCGAAATCGTAGCCTTACATTTAAAAAAAAAATCGCACAAATGTTAACATTCTTTTATAACCAAAGTGTTCATTGCAGTGTGGTTTCCCTCAGAAATTATGTTACGTTTCGTAATTTTTCAACAAATTTAACGGCTTAACGTTCTACCTAATCGTAGATTTACATTTTTAAAAAAATCTCACGAACGTTTGAATTATTTTTTTTATCACCAAAGTATTCGTTTTGGTGGTGAAGATTCTCTTGTAAACGATGTCAGTTTCGTCATTATTTTATTTATTTTAACAAAAAAACGCTCCTAGAATCTTAACATTTACTCCGCTTAAAAACGTTGAAAAAAAAGTGTCAAAATTTTTAAGAATTCTTATCACGAACCTGCTCATTGCCGTGTGGTTTCCCTCGGTTATTATCGTAATGTGTCGATTTAATTAATGTACCTATGTAGATAGACCTACACCTGCTTTAACCCGAAACTTAAAATTGTACGGATTTTAAATGATTTTATAATCAAGATAGACATAGACCCATAGACCCACAGAGATACATAGATATAGACTCATAGACCCACAGAGATACATAGATATAGACTCATAGACCCACAGAGATACATAGATATAGACTCATAGACCCACAGAGATACATAGACTCATAGACCCACAGAGAGACATAGACATAGACTCATAGACCCACAGAGAGACATAGACATAGACTCATAGACCCACAGAGAGACAGACCCATAGACTCATAGACCCACAGAGAGACAGACCCATAGACTCATAGACCCACAGAGAGACAGACCCATAGACTCATAGACCCACAGAGAGACAGACATAGACCCATAGAGATACATAGACATAGACCCACAGAGATACATAGACATAGACCCACAGAGATACATAGACATAGACCAATAGACCCATAGAGATACATAGACATAGACCCATAGACCCACAGAGATACATAGACATAGACCCATAGACCCACAGAGATACATAGACATAGACCCACAGAGATACATAGACCCATAGACCCAGAGAGATACATAGACATAGACCCATAGACCCACAGATACATAGACCCATAGACCCACAGAGATGCATAGACATAGACCCATAGACCCACAGAGATACATAGACTCATAGACCTACAGAGATACATAGACATAGACTCATAGACCCACAGATACATAGACATAGACCCATAGACCCATAGAGATACATAGACATAGACCCACAGATACATAGACATAGACCCATAGACCCATAGACCCACAGAGATACATAGACATAGACCCATAGACCCACAGAGATACATAGACATAGACCCATAGACCCACAGATACATAGACCCACAGAGATACATAGACATAGACCCATAGACCCACAGAGATACATAGACCCATAGACTCATAGACCCACAGAGATACATAGACATAGACTCATAGACCCACAGAGAGACAGACCCATAGACTCATAGACCCACAGAGATACATAGACCCACAGAGATACATAGACATAGACCCACAGAGATACATAGACATAGACCCATAGACCCACAGAGATACATAGACATAGACTCATAGACCCACAGATACATAGACCCATAGACCCACAGATACATAGACACATAGACTCATAGAGATACATAGACATAGACCCATAGGCCCACAGAGATACATAGACATAGACCCATAGACCCACAGATACATAGACAGACCCATAGACCCACAGAGATACAGACATAGACTCATAGACCCACAGAGATACATAGACCCATAGACCCATAGACGCACAGAGATACATAGACATAGACCCATAGACCCACAGATACATAGACAGACCCATAGACCCACAGAGATACATAGACATAGACCCATAGACCCACAGAGATACATAGACACAGGCCCACAGAGATACATAGATATAGAACCATAGACCCACAGATACATAGACCCATAGACCCATAGACCCATAGACCAACAGAGAGACAGACAGACCCATAGAGATACATAGACATAGACCCACAGAGATACATAGACCCATAGACCCAGAGAGATACATAGACATAGACCCATAGACCCACAGATACATAGACCCATAGACCCACAGATACATAGACCCATAGACCCACAGATACATAGACCCATAGACCCACAGATACATAGACACATAGACAGACTCAGAGATACATAGACATAGAGACCCATAGGCCCACAGAGATACATAGACATAGACCCATAGACCCACAGAGATACATAGACATAGACCCATAGAGATACATAGACATAGACCCACAGAGATACATAGACATAGACCCACAGAGATACATAGACATAGACCCATAGACCCACATAGACTCATAGACCCACAGAGATACATAGACCCATAGAAAAGCCGTCTCTGGTGTGGACCAATCAAATTCAAGGACAGTGCCAATATCATTATCAGAGTTGTCTCTTTTTTGTTTGCATTTTGACTGCCTGTGTTGTGGTTATTGCAGACACGATGCCTTCTTGAATAAAGGCGTCAGTTTTTTTTTTGGTGTGCCGGTTAAAAAGGGTAAAAACCTATTTTCTATATCTTGTTTACTGGCAAAGGAGGTCCCGTAAAATAATTGGCACGGCAACACCTCGATACACGGCAGCTTTGGAGCCACGCCGAATTTGGTGCACGGCGTGTTTTGACGAGAAAAAAATATATATACACACGCGTCTTGGGGATATGACGGCTTGGGTTCGGGATGCGACGATGATGATATTTAAATTTTGATTTAAAGCTTTCGTGACTGCAGTAATTCATATTCTTAGTTTTTCTCCGGTAAAGTCACGTTGAAGGGAAACAACAAAATAATAAAATATATATATAAAACAATAACTAAAAAAATTCTCACGACGTTTCGACCATAACTCAAACGGTCATCTTCAGGTGTGTTGGTTTGCATTAAAAAAAAATTTCGTCTCCCCCCCTCTCCTCTTTTCAGAGTATAGATGGACTAGTCCTAAATAAACTGCCAAATCGTTGCGCCAACGGTTTTTTATAAATAAATAAATGCGCCGTTTAAAAAAATTAATTTATGCAAACCGACACACCTGAAGATGACCGTTTGAGTTATGGTCGAAACGTCGTGAGAAATTTTTTTAGTTATTGTTTTATATATATATAGATATTTTATTATTTTGTTGTTTCCCTTAAACGTGGTGACTTTACCGAAAAAAACTAAGAATATTAATTACTGCAGTCACGAAAGCTTTAAATCAAAAGATGATGATGACGATGATGATTCGCTCGCTAGAACTTGTATGGGTCGCGTACAGTCACCCGCGTACACAACAACACCGCTGCTACGGCCCTAACAAGCCGTACCAGTCTTGTGCGGAATGACCAGACAAATGCCACACCAAGAGAAATTCTTAGAAGAAGAAGGCAAAAACAACTTCCAATGGACAGGTTTTTTTGTTGTTGTTGTTGTTGTAAAAACTCAAAGCTGGTGAGACCCCTCAAAACCCAGGTCAAAGTCAAGAGAGTAGAGAGGGGGGGAAAGAAATTTTAAAAAAAGCCGAAACGAGAGACGGAAAAACACGAGAATTTCGGCTTCCGGAAGCTTCGGCTGAAGGAGACTTTCCTTAAAAAAATAAAAAAAACCACGTCCCTGCAGGGTGGACTGGTAGGACAAGTCTCTGCGCTGTCTATTAGCTGATTTTACACCCCAACAGAACGAGATTTCACATCCGTTAAAGTATTGAAAGGGGACGGACGGACGGACACAATTAATCTATCGCAGGCTGGTACACTCAGTTTACAAATTCGCTCCTACCAGTAACAGCGCACTATCAGAGTATTGAGGTGCTCGGGGTGAGCATTTACATTATGAGACCTCCTTTGCCAGTAATAGAAATAGGTTTTACCCTTTTAACTGGCACAAAAACTGACACCTTTATTCAAGGCATCATGTTTGCAATAACCACAACACAACACAGTCAAAATGCAAACAAAAGAGACAACTCTGATGATAATATTGGCACTCCTTGAATTTGATTGGTCCACACCAGAGACGGCTTTTCTTAGAGCCCTTTAGTCTCCGCTGGTGTTGAACCAGAAGACGCCAAAAGGCGTACAACTCAAAAACAGCGCACTATCAGAGTATTTACATTATGAGACCTCCTTTGCCAGTAACAAGATATAGGAATAGGTTTTACCTTTTTAACTGGCACACAAAAAACTGACACCTTTATTCAAGGCATCATGTTTGCAATAACCACAACACAAGCAGTCAAAATGTAACAAAAAAAAGACAACTCTGATAATGATGATGGCACTGTCCTTGAATTTGATTGGTCCACACCCGAGACGGATTTTTCTTTAGAGCCCTTTAGTCTCCACTGGTGTTGGACCAGAAGACGCCAAAAGGCGTACAACTCAAAAACAGCGCACTATCAGATTATTTACATTATGAGACCTCCTTTGCCAGTAAACAAGATATAGGAATAGGTTTTTACCCTTTTAACCGGCACAAAAACTGACACCTTTATTCAAGGCATCATGTCTACAATAACCACAACACAAGCAGTCAAAATACAAACAAAAAGAGACAACTCTGATAATAATATTGGCACTCCTTGAATTTGATTGGTCCACACCAGAGACGGCTTTTTCTTAGAGCCCTTTAGTCTCAAACTGGTGTTGAACCAGAAGATGCCAAAAGGCGTACAAACTCAACACGTCCCTGCAGGGTGGGCTGGTAGGACAAGTCTCTGCGCTGTCTATTGGCTGATTTTACACCCCAACAGCACGAGATTTCACATCCGTTAAAGTATTGAAAGGGGACGGACACAATTAATCTATCGCAGGCTGGTACACTCAGTTTACAAATTCGTTCCTAACAGTATAACATCACCACCACCACCTCCTCCTCCTCCTCCCCTTCCTCATCACCAACCTCGTAGGCTAGCAACTCCTCCTCGGCAAGCTAAATCATTTCCATTCATTTTCGCATTTATTTTAATTCATGTCCGCATTTCGGTCAATCCCATTGGATCGCCATCTATATATCAAAGGCAAAGTTGTGATTGTGCGTGGCTGTTCAAAATGTTTTAGCGTACTTCCCGACATGCAACAAAGTTGAAATTTGCCGTGCGGGTACTTTCCAGACTGTACACCATGCAAACATTATAAAAATAATTTTTTTTATTTTTTTGGAGGGGGGTGGGGGGAGTGGAGCTCAATAATGCAGAGATTTTTTTTTGCACGGCAAGTGAGCTGTGACGTCACATCTGTCACGTGACCCTCGCATGTCGGAAGCTTAACGCATTGTAGTGTGGTGGTTAGCGCGCTGTCTGTGTGTGTCTGTGTGTGTGTCTGTGTCTGTGTGTCTCTGTGTGTGTGTCTCTGTGTGTGTGTCTCTGTGTGTGTGTCTCTGTGTGTGTGTCTCTGTGTGTGTGTCTCTGTGTGTGTGTCTCTGTGTGTGTGTGTCTCTGTGTGTGTGTGTCTCTGTGTGTGTGTGTCTCTGTGTGTGTGTGTCTCTGTGTGTGTGTGTCTCTGTGTGTGTGTCTGTGTCTCTGTGTGTGTGTCTGTGTCTCTGTGTGTCTCTGTGTCTCTGTGTGTCTCTGTGTGTGGAATCGTAACACATTGTAGTGTAGTGGTTAGCGCGCTGTCTATGTGTGTGTGTCTGTGTGTGTCTGTGTGTCTATCTGTGTGTATATATGTGTGTATATATGTGTGTGTCTGTGTGTGTGTCTCTCTGTGTGTGTATATCTGTGTGTGTATATCTGTGTGTGTGTATATATATCTGCGTGTGTATATCTGTGTGTGTGTGTCTATATCTGTGTGTGTGTCTATATCTGTGTGTAAGCGTAACGCATTGTAGCTACGTAGTGGTGTTAGCGCTACGCCGCGCTATGAACCCGGCGACCCGGGTTCGATTCCCGCTCACGGCCACCACCGGTGACGATGAATTTTAACCCCACCTGGGACTCCCCTAGGTCGACTCGGCCTCAAACGAGTAACTGCTGTGCTGTGTGTAAACATCGCCACCGGGGAGACAAAGGCGGCCGGGCGTGGTGAATCCAAGTCCCGGGCAAAGCCGGGGTTTGTACAGCTAGTGTATAATATGCCATACAGCGAGGGGGAAAAAAAGTATTTGATCCCCAGCTGATTTTGTACGTTTTCCCACTGACAAAGAAATGATCAGTCTAGAATTTTAATGGTAGGTTTATTTGAACAGTGAGAGACAGAATAACAACAACAAAAATCCAGAGAAACGCGTGTCAAAAATGTTATAAATTGATTTGCATTTCAATGAGGGAAATAAGTATTTGACCCCCTCTCAATAAGAGAGATTTCTGGCTCCCAGGTGTCCTTTTATACAGGTAACGAGCTGAGATTAGGAGCACACTCTTAAAGGGAGTGCTCCTAATCTCAGCTTGTTACCTGTATAAAAGACACCTGTCCACAGAAGCAATCAATCAATCAATCAGATTCCCAAACTCTCCACCGTGGCCAAGACCAAAGGAGCTCTCCAAGGATGTCAGGGACAAGATTGTAGACCTACACGAGGCTGGAATGGGCTACAAGACCATTGCCAAGCAGCTTGGTGAAGAAGGTGACAACAGTTGGTGCGATTATTCGCAAATGGAAGAAACACAAAAGAACTGTCAATCTCCCTCGGCCTGGGGGCTCCATGCAAGATCTCACCTCGCGGAGGTGAGGAATCAGCCCAGAACTACACGGGAGGATCTTGTCAATGATCTCAAGGCAGCTGGGACCATAGTCACCAAGAAAACAATTGGTAACAACTCTACGTCGTGAAGGACTGAAATCCTGCAGCGCCCGCAAGGTCCCCCCTGCTCAAGAAAGCACATACACATGCCCGTCTGAAGTTTGCCCAATGAACATCTGAATGATTCAGAGGACAACTGGGTGAAAAAAGTGTTGTGGTCAGATGAGACCAAAATGGAGCTCGTTGGCATCAACTCAACTCGCCGTGTTTGGAGGAGGAGGAGGAATGCTGCCTATGACCCCAAGAACACCATCCCCCACCGTCAAACATGGAGGTGGAAACATTATGCTTTGGGGGTGTTTTTTCTCCTAAGGGGGACAGGACAACTTCACCGCATCAAAGGGACGATGGACGGGGCCATGTACCGTCAAATCTTGGGTGAGAACCTCCTTCCCCTCGGCCAGGGCATTGAAAATGGGTCCGTGGATGAGTCTTCCAGAATGACAATGACCCAAAACACACGGACCAAGGCAACAAAGGAGTGGCTCAAGAAGAAGCAACATCAAGGTCCTGGAGTGGCCTAGCCAGTCTCCAAGACCTTAACCCCGTAGAAAATCTGTGGAGGGAGCCGAAGGTTTCGAGTTGCCAAACGTCAGCCTCGAAACCTTAACGACGTGGGAGAAGATCTGCAAAAGAGGAGTGGGACAAAATCCCTCCTGAGATGTGTCCAAAACCTGGTGGTCAACTACCAAGAAACGTCTGACCTCTGTGATTGCCAACAAGGGTTTTGCCACCAAGTACTAAGTCACGTTTTGCAGAGGGGGTCAAATACTTATTTCCCTCGTTCAAATGCAAATCAATTTTAGAACATTTTTTTGACACGCGTTTTTCTGGATTTTTGTTGTTGTTATTCTGTCTCTCGCTGTTCAAATAAACCTACCATTAAAATTCTAGACTGATCATTTATTTGTCAGTGGGCAAACGTACAATATCAGCAGGGGATCAAATACTTTTTTCCCCCCTCGCTGTATGGCATATTATACACTAGCTGTACAAACCCCGGCTTTGCCCGGGACTTGGATTCACCACGCCCGGCCGCCTTTGTCTCCCCCGGTGGCGATGTTTACACACAACACAGCAGTTACTCGTTTGAGGCCGAGTCGACCTAGGGGAGTCCCAGGTGCGGTTAAAATTCATCGTCACCGGTGGTGGCCGTGAGCGGGAATCGAACCCGGGTCGCCGGGTTCATAGCGCGGCGTAGCGCTAACACCACTACGTAGCTACAATGCGTTACGCTTACACGCAGATATACACACACAGAGACACACATATATATACACACACACACAGACAGATAGACACACACACACAGATAGACACACACACACAGATAGACACACACACACACACAGATAGACACACACACACACACAGATAGACACACACACACACACAGATAGACACACACACACACACAGATAGACACACACACACACACACAGATAGACACACACACACACACACAGATAGACACACACACACACACACAGATAGACACACACACACACACACAGATAGACACACACACACACACACAGATAGACACACACACACACACACAGATAGACACACACACACACACACAGATAGACACACACACACACACACAGATAGACACACACACACACACACAGATAGACACACACACACACACAGATAGACACACACACACACACACACAGATAGACACACACACACACACACAGATAGACACACACACACACAGATAGACACACACACACACACAGATAGACACACACACACACACACAGATAGACACACACACACACACACAGATAGACACACACACACACACAGATAGACACACACACACACAGATAGACACACACACACACAGATAGACACACACACACACAGATAGACACACACACACACAGATAGACACACACACACACAGATAGACACACACACACACAGATAGACACACACAGAGACACACACAGAGACACACACACACACAGAGACACACACAGAGACACACACACACACACAGAGACACACACACACACACAGAGACACACACACACACAGAGACACACACACACAGATAGACACACACACACAGATAGACACACACACACAGATAGACACACACACACAGATAGACACACACACAGATAGACACACACACAGATATAACATTTTTGCCATGCGTTTTCCCGGATTTTTTTGTTGTTATTCTGTCTCACTGTTCAAATAAACCTGCCATTAAAATTATAGACTGATCATTTATTTGTCAGTGGGCAAACGTACAAAATCAGCAGGGGATCAAATACTTTTTCCCCCTTCCTCGCTGTATATAAAATCTAATTTATCATACTCTGGAACGGATTATTTCCCGTCGCTTGATTTCTTACATGGGAAGATTATTTTGGTACCTACGTCATTTCCGGTGCAAGTCGGACCTTCTGGGAACCAAATGACGACATATCCCGAGGTACCACAGGAAAGTTGATACATTTATTTTAAACACCTTGTGCGATTGACAAACAAGGATAGCCTTCGTGTGTGTGTGTACGTGTAAGTGAAGTACTCGCCACTAACAGCACTTGCCCCTACTGCTAGAGGCTACCTGGGGGAGCTTTGTCTGTGTGTGTGTAACAGCACTTGCCCCTACTGCTAGAGGCTACCTGGGGGAGCTTTGTCTGTGTGTGTGTGTAACAGCACTTGCCCCTACTGCTAGAGGCTACCTGGGGGAGCTTTGTCTCTGTGTGTGTGCAACAGCACTTGCCCCTAATGCTAGAGGCTACCTGGGGGAGCTTTGTATGTGTGTGTGTGTGTGTAACAGCACTTGCCCCTACTGTCCTCAAGGAGGATACCTGGGGGAGCTTTGTCTGTGTGTGTGTGTGTAACAGCACTTGACCCTACTGCTAGAGGCTACCTGGGGGAGCTGTGTGTAACAGCACTTACCCCTACTGCTAGAGGCTACCTGGGGGAGCTTTGTGTGTGTAACAGCACTTGCCCCTACTGCTAGAGGCTACCTGGGGGAGCTTTGTCTCTGTGTGTGTAACAGCACTTGCCCTACTGCTAGAGGCTACCTGGGGGAGCTTTGTCTCTGTGTGTGTAACAGCACTTGCCCCTACTGCTAGAGGCTACCTGGGGGAGCTTTGTATGTGTGCGTGTGTGTGTGTGTAACAGCACTTGCCCCTACTGCTAGAGGCTACCTGGGGGAGCTTTGTCTGTGTGTGTAACAGCACTTGCCCCTACTGCCCTCAAGGAGGATACCTGGGGGAGCTTTGTCTCTGTGTGTGTGTAACAGCACTTGCCCCTACTGCTAGAGGCTACCTGGGGGAGCTCTGTCTGTGTGTGTAACAGCACTTGCCCCTACTGCCCTCAAGGAGGATACCTGGGGGAGCTTTGTCTGTGTGTGTAACAGCACTTGCCCCTACTGCTAGAGGCTACCTGGGGGAGCTTTGTCTGTGTAACAGCACTTGCCCCTACTGCTGGAGGCTACCTGGGGGAGCTTTGTCTGTGTGTGTAACAGCACTTGCCCCTTCTGCCCTCAAGGAGGATACCTGGGGGAGCTTTGTCTGTGTGTGTGTAACAGCACTTGCCCCTACTGCTAGAGGCTACCTGGGGGAGCTTTGTCTGTGTGTGTGTAACAGCACTTGCCCCTACTGCTAGAGGCTACCTGGGGGAGCTTTGTCTGTGTGTGTAACAGCACTTGCCCCTACTGATAGAGGCTACCTGGGGGGGCTTTGTCTGTGTGTGTAACAGCACTTGCCCCTACTGCCCTCAAGGAGGATACCTGGGGGAGCTTTGTGTGTGTAACAACACTTGCCCCTACTGCTAGAGGCTACCTGGGGGAGCTTTGTATGTGTGTGTGTAACAGCACTTGCCCCTACTGCTAGAGGCTACCTGGGGGAGCTTTGTCTGTGTGTGTGTAACAGCACTTGCCCCTACTGCTGGAGGCTACCTGGGGGAGCTTTGTCTGTGTGTGCAACAGCACTTGCCCCTACTGCTAGAGGCTACCTGGGGGAGCTTTGTCTCTGTGTGTAACAGCACTTGCCCCTACTGCTAGAGGCTACCTGGGGGAGCTTTGTCTGTGTGTGTAACAGCACTTGCCCCTACAGCCCTGCTAGAGGCTACCTGGGGCATGTTTGTCTGTGTGTGTGACAGCACTTGCCCCTATAGCCCTGCTAGAGGCTACCTGGGGCATCTTTGTGTGTGACAGCACTTGCCCCTACAGCCCTGCTAGAGGCTACCTGGGGCATCTTTGTCTGAGTGTGTAACAGCACTTGCCCCTACAGTCCTGCTAGAGGCTACCTGGGGCATCTTTGTCTGTGTATGACAGCACTTGCCCCTAAAGCCCTGCTAGAGGCTACCTGGGGCATCTTTGTCTGTGTGTGACAGCACTTGCCCCTACAGCCCTGCTAGAGGCTACCTGGGGCATCTTTGTCTTTGCACAGCTGCTGCAGCTGTTATATTGGCAGCTGGGCGAGCTAGGGGCTACATTATTAATAATGAACACTATTGTAGTATCAACGATAGTATTGTTGTTTTATAGCTCTATTTTAATAACTAAATTATAGTATTGTTAAGATGTCTACAATATAAACACTTGTAGTATCAACTATAGTATTGTTGTTTTAAATAGCTCTATGTTAATAACTAAATGATAGTATTGTTAAGATGTATACAATATAAACACTATTGTAGTATCAACGATAGTATTGTTGTTTTAAATAGCTATGTTAATAACTAAATTATAGTATTGTTAAGATGACTGTTAGAGTAATAACTAACACACTATATAACTAGACGTGTAAGTTAGTCACTATAACAAGTTGACTATGTTATAGTAATAACTAACACTATATAACTAGACGTGTAAGTTAGTCACTATAACAAGTTGACTATGTTATATTAATAACTAACTAACACACTTTATAACTAGACGTGTAAGTTAGTCACTATAACAAGTTGACTATGTTATAGTAATAACTAACTACACTTTATAACTAGACGTGTAAGTTAGTCACTATAACAAGTTGACTATGTTATAGTAATAAGTAACACACTTCATAACTAGACGTGTAAGTTAGTCACTATAACAAGTTGACTATGTTATAGTAATAACTAACTAATACACTTTATAACTAGACGTGTAAGTTAGTCACTATAACAAGTTGACTATGTTAGAGTAATAACTAACACTATATAACTACACGTGTAAGTTAGTCACTATAACAAGTTGACTATGTTATAGTAATAACTAACTAACACACTTTATAACTAGACGTGTAAGTTAGTCACTATAACAAGTTGACTATGTTATAGTAATGACTAACACACTTTATAACTAGACGTGTAAGTTAGTCACTATAACAAGTTGACTATGTTATAGTAATAACTAACTAATACACTTCATAACTAGACATGTAAGTTAGTCACTATAATAAGTTGACTATGTTATAGTAATAACACACTTCATAACTAGACGTGTAAGTTAGTCACTATAACAAGTTGACTATGTTATAGTAATGACTAACACACTTTATAACTAGACGTGTAAGTGAGTCACTATAACAAGTTGACTATGTTAGAGTAATAACTAACTAACACACTTTAAAACTAGACGTGTAAGTTAGTCACTATAACAAGTTGACTATGTTATAGTAATAACTAACACTATATAACTAGACGTGTAAGTTAGTCACTATAACAAGTTGACTATGTTATATTAATAACTAACTAACACACTTTATAACTAGACGTGTAAGTTAGTCACTATAACAAGTTGACTATGTTATAGTAATAACTAACTACACTTTATAACTAGACGTGTAAGTTAGTCACTATAACAAGTTGACTATGTTATATTAATAAGTAACTAACACACTTTATAACTAGACGTGTAAGTTAGTCACTATAACAAGTTGACTATGCTATAGTAATAACTAACTAACACACTTTATAACTAGACGTGTAAGTTAGTCACTATAACAAGTTGACTATGTTATAGTAATAACTAACTACACTTTATAACTAGACGTGTAAGTTAGTCACTATAACAAGTTGACTATGTTATATTAATAAGTAACTAACACACTTTATAACTAGACGTGTAAGTTAGTCACTATAACAAGTTGACTATGTTATAGTAATAACTAACTACACTTTATAACTAGACGTGTAAGTTAGTCACTATAACAAGTTGACTATGTTATATTAATAAGTAACTAACACACTATATAACTAGACGTGTAAGTTAGTCACTATAACAAGTTGACTATGTTATAGTAATAAGTAACACACTTCATAACTAGACGTGTAAGTTAGTCACTATAACAAGTTGACTATGTTATAGTAATAACTAACTAATACACTTTATAACTAGACGTGTAAGTTAGTCACTATAACAAGTTGACTATGTTAGAGTAATAACTAACACTATATAACTACACGTGTAAGTTAGTCACTATAACAAGTTGACTATGTTATAGTAATAACTAACTAACACACTTTATAACTAGACGTGTAAGTTAGTCACTATAACAAGTTGACTATGTTATAGTAATGACTAACACACTTTATAACTAGACGTGTAAGTTAGTCACTATAACAAGTTGACTATGTTATAGTAATAACTAATTAACACACTATATAACTAGACGTGTAAGTTAGTCACTATAACAAGTTGACTATGTTATAGTAATAACTAACTAATACACTTCATAACTAGACGTGTAAGTTAGTCACTATAATAAGTTGACTATGTTATAGTAATAACACACTTTATAACTAGACGTGTAAGTTAGTCACTATAACAAGTTGACTATGTTATAGTAATAACTAATTAACACACTATATAACTAGACGTGTAAGTTAGTCACTATAACAAGTTGACTATGTTATAGTAATAACTAACTAATACACTTCATAACTAGACGTGTAAGTTAGTCACTATAATAAGTTGACTATGTTATAGTAATAACACACTTCATAACTAGACGTGTAAGTTAGTCACTATAACAAGTTGACTATGTTATAGTAATGACTAACACACTTTATAACTAGACGTGTAAGTTAGTCACTATAACAAGTTGACTATGTTATAGTAATAACTAATTAACACACTATATAACTAGACGTGTAAGTTAGTCACTATAACAAGTTGAATGTTATATTAATAACTAACACACTATATAACTAGACGTGTAAGTTAGTCACTATAACAAGTTGACTATGGTATAGTAATAACTAACTAATACACTTCATAACTAGACGTGTAAGTTAGTCACTATAATAAGTTGACTATGTTATAGTAATAACACACTTTATAACTAGACGTGTAAGTTAGTCACTATAACAAGTTGACTATGTTATAGTAATAACTAATTAACACACTATATAACTAGACGTGTAAGTTAGTCACTATAACAAGTTGACTATGTTATATTAATAACTAACACACTATATAACTAGACGTGTAAGTTAGTCACTATAACAAGTTGACTATGTTATATTAATAACTAACTAACACACTTTATAACTAGACGTGTAAGTTAGTCACTATAACAAGTTGACTATGTTAGAGTAATAACTAACTAACACACTTTATAACTAGACGTGTAAGTTAGTCACTATAACAAGTTGACTATGTTATAGTAATAACTAACTAATACACTTCATAACTAGACGTGTAAGTTAGTCACTATAACAAGTTGACTATGTTATAGTAATAACACACTTTATAACTAGACGTGTAAGTTAGTCATTATAACAAGTTGACTATGTTATAGTAATAACTAACTAACACTTTATAACTGGACGTGTAAGTTAGTCACTATAACAAGTTGACTATGTTATAGTAATAACTAACTAACACACTTTATAACTAGACGTGTAAGTTAGTCACTATAACAAGTTGAATGTTATATTAATAACTAACACACTATATAACTAGACGTGTAAGTTAGTCACTATAACAAGTTGAGTATGTTATAGTAATAACTAATACACTTCATAACTAGACGTGTAAGTTAGTCACTATAACAAGTTGACTATGTTATAGTAATAACTAACTACACTATATAACTAGACGTGTAAGTTAGTCACTATAACAAGTTGACTATGTTATAGTAATAACTAACTACACTATATAACTAGACGTGTAAGTTAGTCACTATAACAAGTTGACTATGTTATAGTAATAACTAACACACTATATAACTAGACGTGTAAGTTAGTCACTATAACAAGTTGACTATGTTATATTAATAACTAACTAACACTTTATAACTAGACGTGTAAGTTAGTCACTATAACAAGTTGACTATGTTATAGTAATAACTAACACACTATATAACTACACGTGTAAGTTAGTCACTATAACAAGTTGACTATGTTATAGTAATAACTAACTAATACACTTCATAACTAGATGTGTAAGTTAGTCACTATAACAAGTTGACTATGTTATAGTAATAACACACTATATAACTACACGTGTAAGTTAGTCACTATAACAAGTTGACTATGTTATAGTAATAACTAACTAATACACTTCATAACTAGATGTGTAAGTTAGTCACTATAACAAGTTGACTATGTTATAGTAATAACACACTTCATAACTAGACGTGTAAGTTAGTCACTATAACAAGTTGACTAAGTTATAGTAATAAGTAACACACTTCATAACTAGACGTGTAAGTTAGTCACTATAACAAGTTGACTATGTTATAGTAATAACCAACACACTTTATAACTAGACGTGTAAGTTGGTCACTATAACAAGTTGACTATGTTATATTAATAATTAAGACTTACAATGGAAATATTAAGATAGTGTTATTAATATAAACATTACTAACACAATACACATTATAGTACTACTAATAAGTTTATGTTAACAGCTAATTACATTATATACAATTAGTTATGGGTACAATACAATAAACTCCACTTGGCTGCGTTAGTACTTACAAATGTGTAACATTAAGACCTGCTACTAACACGTAAACATTATACAAATAAAAAACATTACACTAACATAATAAACATTACATTATCAAGACGTTACGTTAACAACTAATTACACTAAATACCTAACTATAGATCATACGCACAAATGGGTAACGTTAAAAAAACACTCTTATGAAGCACATCATTATAATAATTATAACATTAACGCGGACACATTTTTCGTTAACCAACTAACAAACTCAATATAAAAGACCACACCAAGTTCTAAAACATCACCCGCTTGGCTGTCTCTATCGCGACCCATCATCGTCAAACGCCTCCAAACATTCCGATATGACTTCTGGGAGGAATCAAAAGAGCTCAAAAGCGCTTTGTCGGCCCTGCTGGAGGCTACCTAGGGGACCTTTGTCTTTGTCTGTGTGGGTGTGTGTGGGTGCGGGACAGCACTTGCCCCTACACTGTAGGGGCAAGTGCTGTTCCACACTCACACACACAAAGATCCCCGAGGTAGCCTCTAGCAGGCTGTAGGGGCAAGTGCTCTTACACACCCACACACAAAGATCCCCTAGGTAGCCTCTAGCAGGCTGTAGGGCCTACAGCCTGCTAGAGGCTACCTAGGGGATCTTTGTGTGTGTGTGGAACAGCACTTGCCCCTACAGACTGATAGAGGCTACCTAGGGGATCTTTGTCTTTGTGTGTGTGGAACAGCACTTGCCCCTACAGCCTGCTAGAGGATACCTAGGGGATCTTTGTCTTTGTGTGTGTGTGTGACAGCACTTGCCCCTACAGACTGCTAGAGGCCACCTAGGGGATCCTTGTCTTTGTCTGTGGGTGTGGAACAGCACTTGCCCCTACAGCCTGCTAGAGGCTACCTAGGGGACCTTTGTCTTTGTGTGTGAGTGTAACAGCACTTGCCCCTACAGCCTGCTAGAGGCTACCTAGGGGATCCTTGTCTTTGTCTGTGTGGGTGTGGAACAGCACTTGCCCCTACAGCCTGCTAGAGGCTACCTAGGGGACCTTTGTCTTTGTGTGTGAGTGTAACAGCACTTGCCCCTACAGCCTGCTAGAGGCTACCTAGGGGACCTTTGTCTTTGTGTGTGAGTGTAACAGCACTTGCCCCTACAGCCTGCTAGAGGCTACCTAGGGGATCTTTGTCTTTGTGTGTGGGTGTGGGACAGCACTTGCCCCCACAGCCTGCTAGAGGCTACCTAGTGGACCTTTGTCTTTGTCTGTGTGGGTGGGGAACAGCACTTGCCCCTACAGACTGCTAGAGGCTACCTAGGGGACCTTTGTCTTTGTGGGTGCGTGTGTGGGACAGCACTTGCCCCTACAGCCTGCTAGAGGCTACCTAGGGGAGCTTTGTCTTTGCGGAACATCACCACGCCCGGCCGCCTTTGTCTCGCCATCAGTGCTCTCATAACAAAGACAAAGCTCCCCCAGGTAGCCTCTAGCAGGCTGCAGGGGCAAGTGCTGTCAGCGAGCGCCTATTAAACACAAAGACAAAGCTCCCCCAGGTAGCCTCTAGCAGGCTGCAGGGGCAAGTGCTGTCAGCGAGCGCCTATTAAACACAGACAAAGCTCCCCCAGGTAGCCTCTAGCAGGCTACAGGGGCAAGTGCTGTCAGCGAGCGCCTATTAAACACACAGACAAAGCTCCCCCAGGTAGCCTCTAGCAGGCTGCAGGGGCAAGTGCTGTTAGCGAGCGCCTATTAAACGCACAGACAAAGCTACCCCAGGTAGCCTCTAGCAGGCTGCAGGGGCAAGTGCTGTTAGCGAGCGCCTATTAAACACATAGACAAAGCTACCCCAGGTAGCCTCTAGCAGGCTGCAGGGGCAAGTGCTGTTAGCGAGCGCCTATTAAACACAGACAAAGCTACCCCAGGTAGCCTCTAGCAGGCTACAGGGGCAAGTGCTGTTAGCGAGCGCCTATTAAACACACAGACAAAGCACCCCCAGGTAGCCTCTAGCAGGCTGCAGGGGCAAGTGCTGTTAGCGAGCGCCTTTTAAACACAGACAAAGCTACCCCAGGTAGCCTCTAGCAGGCTGCAGGGGCAAGTGCTGCGCCTATTGGAGAGCCCCACAGAACGAACCACGCCACCCCCGTCCGTCTTTGTCTCCCCGACCGACTGGCGAACGTTTTGTGGTGGTAGCTGTGGTGGTGGTAACTGTGGTGGTGGTAGCTGTGGTGGTAGCTGTGGTGGTGGTAGCTGTGGTGGTGGTAGCTGTGGTGGTGGTGGTAGTGGCGGTGGTAGCTGTGGTGGTGGTAGCGGTAGCTGTGATGGTGGTGGTAGCTGTGATGGTGGTGGTAGCTGTGATGGTGGTAGCTGTGATGGTGGTAGCTGTGATGGTGGTGGTAGCTGTGGTGGTGGTAGCTGTGGTAGCTGTGGTAGCTGTGGTGTTGGTAGCTGTGGTAGCTGTGGTGGTGGTAGCTGTGGTGGTGGTAGCTGTGGTGGTGGTGGTAGCTGTGGTGGTGGTGGTAGCCGTGGTGGTGGTAGCCGTGGTGGTAGCCGCGGTGGTGGTAGCTGGTACCGGTGGTAGCTATGGGGGTAGCTTTGGTAGCTGTAGTCGCTATGGTGGTAGCTATAGCTGGTACCTGTGGTAGCTGAAGCTCTGTAGCTGTGGTGGTAGCTGTAGTCGCTATGGTGGTAGCTGAAGCTGGACCTGTGGTAGCTGTGGTACCTGTGGTAGGTGTGGTAGCTGAAGCTGTGGTAGCTGTGGTGGTAGCTGTAGCTGGTACCTGTGGTAGCTGTGGTGGTAGCTGTGGTAGCTGAAGCTGGTACCTGTGGTAGCTGTGGTGGTAGCTGTGGTACCTGTGGTAGGTGTGGTAGCTGAAGCTGTGGTAGCTGTGGTGGTAGCTGTAGCTGGTACCTGTGGTAGCTGTGGTGGTAGCTGGTACCTGTGGTAGCTGTAACTGTGGGTGAAGCTTTAGCTGTGGTAGCTGTGGTGGTAGCTGGTACCTGTGGTAGCTGTAACTGTGGTAGCTGTAGCTGTGGGTGTAGCTGTAGCAGCTGTGGTGGTAGCTGTGGTGGTAGCTGTGGGTGAAGCTTTAGCTGTGGTAGCTGTGGTGGTAGCTGGTACCTGTGGTAGCTGTAGCTGTGGTAGCTGTGATAACTGTGGTGGCTGTGGTGGTAGCTGGTACCTGTGGTAGCTGTAGCTGTGGGTGTAGCTGTAGCAGCTGTGGTGGTAGCTGTGGTGGTGGTAGCTGTGGTGGTGGTAGCTGTGGTGGTGGTAGCTGTGGTGGTAGCTGTAATACCTGTGGTGGTGGCTGTGGTTGTGGCTGTGGTGGTAGCTGGTACCTGTGGTAGCTGTAGCTGTGGGTGAAGCTTTAGCTGTGGTAGCTGTGGTGGTAGCTGGTACCTGTGGTAGCTGTAGCTGTGGTAGCTGTGGTAACTGTGGTAACTGTGGTGGCTGTGGTGGTAGCTGGTACCTGTGGTAGCTGTAGCTGTGGGTGTAGCTGTAGCAGCTGTGGTGGTAGCTGTGGTGGTGGTAGCTGTGGTAACTGTGGTAACTGTGGTGGTGGCTGTGGTGGTAGCTGGTACCTGTGGTAGCTGTAGCTGTGGTAACTGTGGTAACTGTGGTAACTGTGGTGGTGGCTGTGGTGGTAGCTGGTACCTGTGGTAGCTGTAGCTGTAGCAGCTGTGGTGGTGGTAGCTGTAGCTGCTGTAGCTGTGGTAGCTGCCGCAGGATGCACGAAGCTCAGGCAGCTTGCGAGGACTAACGGTGCAGACTCGCCGGCGATTCCCGCCTTTTTTACCCCCCGCTCATTAGCATAACCACGCCGCCTCCCCCCCCAACGCTCCCCCTCAATTATATTAACATAACAGCGCCCTCCCCCCCCCACATCTCGCATAACCACGCCCTCGCCTAATTAACATTGCCGCTCCCCGTAATTAACATAACAGCGGGCACGTGATTAACATAGCGGCCCCGCCCGTCCCCCCCCTTCTCCGCCGTAAAGATTAACATAGACACGCCCCTAAATCGTGCAAAATTAGCATCGGCCACCGCCGCCACCCCCCCGCCGTAAAGCGCTCATTAACATAGCCGCGCCCCCGCCAAAAAAAATTACATAACCACTCGCTCGCCCAATCAGAGACGCAAAGAAATAGCGGGCGCTCATTAACATAGCCGCGCCCCCCGCCAGTAATTAACATATCGATTAGTCCAATCAGAAGTATGGAAACGGAACATCCGGGCATTCACATAGCCGCGCCCCACCAAAAAATTTAAATAAATTCACAAAATCAGTGGTGTGGAGAAGAGCACGCGATCATTAACATAGCCGCGCCCACATAAAAAAACACAATTGCATCGCAGCGCCGCATAAAATTTGCATGCTAATGAGCCGCGCCCAAATCGACGAACAAAGGGGCTCCCAGATTTGAGCGCGCTCATTAGCATAACATTTACATAGCCACGCCCGCTCATTAGCATACAAGCGAAGTGCCCCGCCCCCTCCCCCATTCAGATCGTGCGACGAGCCTCATTGGTTTAGACTCACGCACGAAAGACGCCCACGTAAATATAGGCCACGCCTCCCGCTTTACGAGGCCACGCGCCTCACAAACCAATCCCATTGGACCATGGCCACCCCCCCCCCCACATCGGGCTACCCCCCCCCACAACCCCACAATTTTCCACAAATCTCATTGGACGAAGCGCGCCTCTTCGTAGATCACGCCCCCTCCCCCCCGTCTCGTTCCCGGATTGGACGTCACACGCACGTGGGGGGTGCGCGAGCGGTCGACCAATCGCAGCGCCGTCACTGAGATTTATCTGAGTGAGGCGGAGCTACGGCCGACACAATCCGCCAATAGGATGCGGAGCTACGGCCTCCGACCCCGTGATCCAATGAGTGCGGAGCATCGAGATAATTTATGCGTACACAAGCCCAGTCCCGTCCAATAGGAAGACGATATGCAAATTATGGTGATGACTATAGCGCCGCCATATTGGGTAGGGAAGGAATGCATTGATCCCTATGAAGGCTGTGCACTTGAGAGGTGAGTGCCATGTTGGGTAGGGAGGGAATGCATTGATCGCTATGGGGGTTGTACACGTGACGTGGGCGCCATGTTGAGTGAAGAGAGAATGCATTGATACCTATTGGGGTTGTACACTTGAGGGGTGGGGGCCATGTTGGGTAGGGAGGGACTGCATTGATCGCTATTGGTGTTGTCCGTGACATGGGCGCCATGTTGGGTAGGGAGTGAATGCATTGATCCCTATGGGGTTTGTACACTTAAGGGGGTGGGTGCCATGTTGGGTAGGGAGGGAATTAATCGATCCCTCTAGAGGTTGTGCACTTCGGGGGTGGGTGCCATGTTGGGTAGATAGGGAATGCATTGATCCCGATGAGGGTTGTACACTTGAGGGGTGGGGGCCATCTTGGGTAGGGAGGGTGTGTCCACAAAAGGTGGCAAGTCGTCCCTCCCCCCCCCCCACGTAAGATGGCGGCAACGGACACGCAGACTTCTGAATGGGGAAACTTTCGTCGACTTTAATTCTCGTTCCACAGCGCGGGGAGCTTTAGACGCACGCGGGGAGCCACACAGAGAGATGCAGGGAGACACACAGAGAGACACACAGAGAGACACAGACAGCCACACAGAGAGACACACAGAGAGACACACAGAGAGACACACAGAGAGGCACACAGAGAGACACAGACAGCCACACAGAGAGACACACAGAGAGACACACAGAGAGACACACAGAGAGATGCAGGGAGACACAGAGGCACACAGAGAGGCACACAGAGAAACACACAGAGAGACACACAGAGAGACACACAGAGAGACACACAGAGAGACACAGAGCCACACAGAGAGACACACAGAGAGATGCAGGGAGACACAGAGACACACAGAGAGGCACACAGAGAGGCACACAGAGAGACACACAGAGAGACGCAGGGAGACACACAGAGAGACACAGAGCCACACAGAGAGACACACAGAGAGAGCCACAGAGAGCCACACAGAGAGACACACAGAGCCACACAGAGAGAGACACACACAGAGTCACGCAGGGAGACAGAGAGACACAGAGAGACAGAGAGACACAGAGAGCCACACAGAGAGACACACAGAGAAACACACAGAGAGACACACAGAGACACACAGAGAGATACACAGAGCCACACAGAGAGATGCAGGGAGACACACAGAGAGACACACAGAGAGCCACACAGAGAGACACACAGAGCCACACAGAGAGAGACACACACAGAGTCACGCAGGGAGACACAGAGAGACACAGAGAGACA
>NW_022639213.1:0-12500 GCF_010993605.1 Petromyzon marinus
CGGTACCGCGCGCTGGATCTGTGTGGCATTCAGGAGGTCCGGTGGACCGGTTCTGGCTCCTGCCACCATGAGGGGTGAACAGTCCTCTACTCGGGGCAGCAGACTGCCAAACAACAGGGAGTGGCTCTTCTTTTGAACAAAAGAATGAAGGGGGTGTTGGAGGGTGGCGGTGAGGTGTGGGAAGCTGTAAGCCCCAGGCTACTTTGGGCTCGCCTTCCCATCAATCGGAGGCGAGGAGTGGTGGTCGTGGTTACTTATGCCCCCACCGAAGACGAACATCCGTGGAGGGATGCAGGCAAAGCTGATGAGTCAGATGCCTTCTATGACCTCCTGTCACAGGTGCTGGCTAAAGTGGTCCCTCGGGATAGAGTCATCTTGTTGGGTGACTTCAATGCCCGAGTGGATCATGATGCTGGCACCTGGTCTGGAGTGATTGGAGGGCATGGGCCAGATCAGCTCAATAACAACGGTAGAAGGCTGATAAATGTTTGTGCAGCCCATGGGCTTATAATTACCAACACGCTGTTCCAGCATCGGCGCATCCACACAACATCATGGATGCATGCCGGGTCCAAGCAAGAACATCTGCTGGACTACATTGTGACGGACCAGCGGATGCGAGCCCATGTCCTTGACACCAGGACCTACCGTGGAGCTGATCTACCCTCTGACCATCGACTAGTCATCTGTAAGATGCGCCTGCCATTCTTCCACTCCGGTGGTGGGTGTACACCCAGGACCCCATTCCAACCTAAGGTGGCCTGGTCTCAGCTAGCTGATGAAAGTTGCAAGCGAGAATTTCATCATCGCTTGCGGCTGGGATTGGCATCGTCCCCCACTCCTGATGTCGAGGGTAAATGGGCGAGGTTTAGGACTGTGACTCATGCAGCTGCAATGGCTGCTTTGGGTACGTGGTCCAGACCTCCCCAGAGACCCTGGCTGACAGAGGAGGTGTTCAGGATGGCTGAGTAAAAGCGACAGGCCCACTGTCATCAGCTACAGCATCCCACGTCAGAGAATGATGAGGCTTACCGCAGCCTTTGCTCGGAGGTTCGGAGAGCCGTGAGGCGCTGCAAGGATGGGTGGTGGTCGCGGGTTGCCGAGGAGATGGAGTCTGCCTCAGTGGCCCGTGATCACAAATCGCTATTTAACTCCATCAAAAAAGCAACCTGCAAGCTCCTCACCGCTCACCGTCCTGGAGGGATAGAACGGTGATCCGATCTCCGACCCCCAGGAACAGGTTTGCAGTTTGTTGTGGGTTGGCTGTTGTGCATCTCTCTCCCCCTTTCTCCCTCCCTCCCTCCCTCCCTCCCTCCCTCCCTCCCTCCCTCCCTCCCTCCCTCCCTCCCTCCCTCCCTCCCTCCCTCCCTCCCTCCCTCCCTCCCTCCCTCCCTCCCTCCCTCCCTCTCTCCATCTCCCTCTCCCCAACTCCATCCCCCTCTCTATCTCTCTCCCTCTCTCCCCATCTCTCCATCTCCCTACCCCTCTCCATCTCCCTCCCTCCCCCATCTCTCCATCTCCCTCCCCCCTCTCCGCATCTCCCTCCCTCTCTCCATCCCTCCCCATCTCTCCCCATCTCCCTCTCTCCCCATCTCCCTCTCTCTCCATCTCTCCCCATCTCCCTCCCTCTCTCCCCATCTCTCCCCATCTCTCTCCCCATCTCCCCATCTCCCTCTCTCCCAATCTCCCCATCTCCCTCTCTCCCCATCTCCCTCTCTCTCCATCTCTCCCCATCTCCCTCCCTCTCTCCCCATCTCTCCCCATCTCTCTCCCCATCTCCCCATCTCCCTCTCTCCCAATCTCCCCATCTCCCAATCTCCCCATCTCCCTCCCTCCCTCCCCATCTCTCTCCCTCTCTCCCCATCTCCCCATCTCCCCATCTCCCTCTCTCCCCATCTCCCCATCTCCCTCTCTCCCCATCTCCCTCTCTCTCCATCTCTCCCCATCTCCCTCCCTCCCTCCCTCCCCATCTCTCTCCCCATCTCCCCATCTCCCTCTCTCCCCATCTCCCTCTCTCTCCATCTCTCCCCATCTCCCTCCCTCCCTCCCCATCTCTCTCCCCATCTCCCCATCTCCCTCTATCCCCATCTCCCCATCTCCCTCTCTCCCCATCTCCCCATCTCCCTCCCTCCATCCCCATCTCTCTCCCTCTCTCGCCATCTCCCCATCTCCCTCTCTCCCCATCTCCCTCTCTCTCCATCTGTCCCCATCTCCCTCCCTCCATCCCCATCTCTCTCCCTCTCTCCCCATCTCCCCATCTCCCTCTCTCCCCATCTCCCCATCTCCCTCTCTCCTCCATCTCTCTCCATCTCTCCCCATCTCCCTCTCTCCCTCCCTCCCTCCCTCCCCCATCTCCACTCCGGCAGTGGGCGGTGCCTCCTCCATCCTGGAGCCGGCCAGCGAGGGCGGCAGGGAGCAGGGAGGAGGAGGAGGAGGTGGAGGAGGAGGTGGAGGAGGAGTTGGAGGAGGAGTTGGAGGAGCTGAAGAGGGATTTGTCGCAGCAGTCCAGCGAAAGGAAAAGGACTTCCAGGGGATGCTCTCATTCAGCCGTGAGGACGAAGGGCGGTTAATCAAGAACCTCATCCTGGGTGCGTCCAGCCCCGACCACTCCACATCGTCGTCAACATCATCATCATCATCAACATCATCAACATCATCATCAACATCATCATCAACATCATCATCAACAACATCATCAACATCCACACCATCATCAACATTATCAACATCTACATCAATAACATCTACATCAACATCATCATCACCATCATCAACAACATCATCATCAACATCAACAACATCATCATCAACATCATCATCAACATCATCAACATCAACATTAACATCATCAACAACATCATCAACATCCACATCATCATCAACATTATCAACATCTACATCAACAACATCTACATAAACATCATCATCACCATCATCAACAACATCATCATCATCAACATCATCAACATCATCAACATCCTCCTACTGCCCCTGTCTCACTGATGATTATGAGGAGTGCCAGCCCCGTGTCTCCCCACGGTGTCTCCCCGTGTCTCCCCATGTCTCCCCACGGTGTCTCCCCGTGTCTCCCCGAGTCTCCCCGAGTCTCCCCGTGTCTCCCCACCGTGTCTCCCCCTGTCTCCCCGTGTCTCCCCGTGTCTCCCCGTGTCTCCACAGAGTGTCGGCCACGTGGTGTGGCGGTGAGCGTGACCCCGTGTCTCCCGGCCTACGTGCTCTTCATGTCTCCCCGTGTCTCCCCGTGTCTCCCCCTGTCTCCCCGTGTCTCCCCCTGTCTCTCCGTGTCTCCACAGAGTGCCGGCCACGTGGTGTGGCGGTGAGCATGACCCCGTGTCTCCCGGCCTATGTGCTCTTCATGTCTCCCCGTGTCTCCCCCTGTCTCCCCGTGTCTCCCCGTGTCTCCCCGTGTCTCCCTCCACAGAGTGTCGACCACGTGGTGTGGCTGTGAGCGTGACCCCGTGTCTCCCGGCCTACGTGCTCTTCATGTCTCTCCGTGTCTCCCCGTGTCTCCCCGTGTCTCCCCCTGTCTCCCTGTCTCACCACCGTGTCTCCCCCTGTCTCCCCGTGTCTCCCCATGGTGTCTCCACAGAGTGTCGACCACGTGGTGTGGCGGTGAGCGTGACCCCGTGTCTCCCGGCCTACGTGCTCTTCATGTCTCCCCGTGTCTCCCCGTGTCTCACCACCGTGTCTCCCCGTGTCTCCCCGTGTCTCACCGTGTCTCCCCATGGTGTCTCTCTCCACAGAGTGTCGCCCACGTGGTGTGGCGGTGAGCGTGACCCCGTGTCTCCCGGCCTACGTGCTCTTCATGTCTCTCTGTGTCTCCCCGTGTCTCCCTCCACAGAGTGTCGACCACGTGGTGTGGCGGTGAGCGTGACCCCGTGTCTCCCGGCCTACGTGCTCTTCATGTCTCTCCGTGTCTCCCCGTGTCTCCCCGTGTCTCCCCGTGTCTCCACAGAGTGTCGACCACGTGGTGTGGCGGTGAGCGTGACCCCGTGTCTCCCGGCCTACGTGCTCTTCATGTCTCTCCGTGTCTCCCCCTGTCTCCCCGTGTCTCCCCGTGTCTCCCCATGGTGTCTCCTCCACAGAGTGTCGGCCACGTGGTGTGGCTGTGAGCGTGACCCCGTGTCTCCCGGCCTACGTGCTCTTCATGTCTCACCGTGTCTCCCCGTGTCTCCCCCTGTCTCACTACCGTGTCTCCCCGTGTCTCTCCGGGTCTCACCACCGTGTCTCCCCGTGTCTCCCCGTGTCTCCCCCTGTCTCCACAGAGTGTCGACCACGTGGGGTGGCTGTGAGCGTGACCCCGTGTCTCCCGGCCTATGTGCTCTTCATGTCTCTCCGTGTCTCTCCGGGTCTCCCCGTGTCTCACCACCGTGTCTCCCCCTGTCTCCCCCTGTCTCCCCGTGTCTCCCCGTGTCTCCCCCTGTCTCTCCGTGTCTCCACAGAGTGTCGGCCACGTGGTGTGGCGGTGAGCGTGACCCAGTGTCTCCGGGCCTACGTGCTCTTCATGTCTCCCCGTGTCTCTCCGTGTCTCCCCGTGTCTCCCCGTGTCTCCCCCTGTCTCCACAGAGTGTCGACCACGTGGTGTGGCGGTGAGCGTGACCCCGTGTCTCCCGGCCTACGTGCTCTTCATGTCTCTCCGTGTCTCTCCGTGTCTCCCCCTGTCTCCCTGTGTCTCCCCCTGTCTCTCCGTGTCTCTCCGTGTCTCCCCCTGTCTCCCCGTGTCTCCACAGAGTGTCGACCACGTGGTGTGGCGGTGAGCGTGACCCCGTGTCTCCCGGCCTACGTGCTCTTCATGTCTCTCCGTGTCTCTCCGGGTCTCCCCGTGTCTCACCACCGTGTCTCCCCCTGTCTCCCCGTGTCTCCCCGTGTCTCCCCGTGTCTCTCTCCACAGAGTGTCGACCACGTGGTGTGGCGGTGAGCGTGACCCCGTGTCTCCCGGCCTACGTGCTCTTCATGTCTCTCCGTGTCTCCCCGTGTCTCCCCGTGTCTCCCCGTGTCTCCACAGAGTGTCGGCCACGTGGTGTGGCGGTGAGCGTGACTCCGTGTCTCCCGGCCTACGTGCTCTTCATGTCTCTCCGTGTCTCTCCGTGTCTCCCTCCACAGAGTGTCGACCACGTGGTGTGGCGGTGAGCGTGACCCCGTGTCTCCCGGCCTACGTGCTCTTCATGTCTCCCCGTGTCTCCCCGTGTCTCTCCGTGTCTCCCCCTGTCTCACCACCGTGTCTCCCCCTGTCTCCACAGAGTGTCGGCCACGTGGTGTGGCGGTGAGCGTGACTCCGTGTCTCCCGGCCTACGTGCTCTTCATGTCTCTTCGTGTCTCCCTGTGTCTCCCTGTGTCTCCCCGTGTCTCCCCGTGTCTCCCCCTGTCTCCCCGTGTCTCCCCGTGTCTCCACAGAGTGTCGACCACGTGGTGTGGCTGTGAGCGTGACCCCGTGTCTCCCGGCCTACGTGCTCTTCATGTCTCTCCGTGTCTCCCCGTGTCTCCCCCTGTCTCCCCGTGTCTCCCCCTGTCTCCCCGTGTCTCCCCGTGTCTCCACAGAGTGTCGCCCACGTGGTGTGGCGGTGAGCGTGACCCCGTGTCTCCCGGCCTACGTGCTCTTCATGTCTCTCCGTGTCTCTCCGTGTCTCCCTCCACAGAGTGTCGACCACGTGGTGTGGCTGTGAGCGTGACCCCGTGTCTCCCGGCCTATGTGCTCTTCATGTCTCTCCATGTCTCCCCGTGTCTCCCCCTGTCTCCCCGTGTCTCCCCCTGTCTCCCCGTGTCTCCCCCTGTCTCCCCGTGTCTCCCCCTGTCTCCCCGTGTCTCCACAGAGTGTCGCCCACGTGGTGTGGCGGTGAGCGTGACCCCGTGTCTCCCGGCCTACGTGCTCTTCATGTCTCCCCGTGTCTCCCCGTGTCTCCCTGTGTCTCCACAGAGTGTCGCCCACGTGGTGTGGCGGTGAGCGTGACCCCGTGTCTCCCGGCCTACGTGCTCTTCATGTCTCTCCGTGTCTCCTCGTGTCTCCCCGTGTCTCCCTCCACAGAGTGTCGCCCACGTGGTGTGGCTGTGAGCGTGACCCCGTGTCTCCCGGCCTATGTGCTCTTCATGTCTCCCCGTGTCTCCCCGTGTCTCCCCGTGTCTCCTCCACAGAGTGTCGACCACGTGGTGTGGCGGTGAGCGTGACCCCGTGTCTCCCGGCCTACGTGCTCTTCATGTCTCTCCGTGTCTCCCCCTGTCTCCCCGTGTCTCCCCGTGTCTCCCCCTGTCTCCACAGTGTGTCGCCCACGTGGTGTGGCGGTGAGCGTGACCCCGTGTCTCCCGGCCTACGTGCTCTTCATGTCTCTCTGTGTCTCCCTCCACAGAGTGTCGACCACGTGGTGTGGCTGTGAGCGTGACCCCGTGTCTCCCGGCCTACGTGCTCTTCATGTCTCTCCGTGTCTCCCCCTGTCTCCCCCTGTCTCCCCATGGTGTCTCCCTCCACAGAGTGTCGGCCACGTGGTGTGGCTGTGAGCGTGACCCCGTGTCTCTCGGCCTACGTGCTCTTCATGTCTCCCCGTGTCTCCCTGTGTCTCCCCCTGTCTCCACAGAGTGTCGGCCACGTGGTGTGGCGGTGAGCGTGACCCCGTGTCTCCCGGCCTACGTGCTCTTCATGTCTCTCTGTGTCTCCCCGTGTCTTCCCGTGTCTCTCCGTGTCTCCACAGAGTGCCGGCCACGTGGTGTGGCAGTGAGCGTGACCCCGTGTCTCCCGGCCTACGTGCTCTTCATGTCTCCCCGTGTTTCCCCGTGTCTCCCCCTGTCTCACCACCGTGTCTCCACAGAGTGTCGACCACGTGGTGTGGCTGTGAGTGTCACCCCGTGTCTCCCGGCCTACGTGCTCTTCATGTCTCCCCGTGTCTCCCCGTGTCTCCCCCTGTCTCACCACCGTGTCTCCACAGAGTGTCGGCCACGTGGTGTGGCTGTGAGTGTCACCCCGTGTCTCCCGGCCTACGTGCTCTTCATGTGCGTGCGCTATGCCGACCACACCAACGACGATTCGAGGGTTCGCTCGCTGCTCACCGCCGCCATCAACGGCATCAAGCGTGTCCTCAAGGTGCCACGTGGCGGGGACAACACGTGTCTCTGTGTCTGTCTCTGTCTGTCTCTGTGTCTCTGTGTGTGTCTCTGTGTCTCTGTGTGTGTCTCTGTGTGTGTCTGTGTGTCTCTGTGTCTCTGTGTGTGTCTCTGTGTGTGTCTGTGTGTCTCTGTGTCTCTGTGTGTGTGTCTCTGTGTGTGTCTCTGTGTCTCTGTGTCTCTGTGTCTCTGCTCACCGCCGCCATCAACGGCATCAAGCGTGTCCTCAAGGTGCCACGTGGCGGGGACACACGTGTCTCTGTGTCTGTCTCTGTCTGTCTCTGTGTGTGTGTGTGTCTGTGTCTGTCTCTGTGTCTGTGTGTCTGTGTGTCTGTGTCTCTGTGTGTCTCTGTCTGTCTCTGTGTGTGTGTCTCTGTCTGTCTCTGTCTGTGTGACTCTGTGTGTGTCTGTGTGTCTCTGTGTCTCTTTGTCTGTGTCTCTGTCTGTCTCTGTGTCTCTCTGTCTGTGTGTGTGTCTCACTGTGTCTCTGTCTGTCTCTGTGTGTGTCTCTGTGTGTGTCTGTGTGTGTCTCTGTGTGTCTCTGTCTGTCTCTCTGTGTCTCTGTGTCTGTGTCTCTGTGTCTCTGTGTGTTTCTCTGTGTATGTCTCTGTGTGTGTCTCTGTGTGTGTCTCTGTGTGTGTCTCTGTGTGTGTCTCTGTGTGTGTCTCTGTGTCTCTGTGTGTCTCTGTGTATGTCTGTGTGTGTGTCTCTGTGTGTGTCTCTGTGTCTCTGTGTGTGTCTATGTGTGTGTCTCACTGTGTGTCTCTGTGTGTCTCTGTGTGTGTAGCTCTCTGTGTCTCTGTGTGTGTCTCTGTGTATGTCTCTGTGTGTGTCTCTGTGTGTCTCTCTGTGTGTGTCTCTGTGTGTGTCTCTGTGTGTGTCTCTGTGTGTGTCTCTGTGTGTCTCTGTGTGTGTAGCTCTCTGTGTCTCTGTGTGTGTCTCTGTGTGTGTCTCTGTGTGTCTCTGTGTGTGTCTCTGTGTGTGTCTCTGTGTGTGTCTCTGTGTGTGTCTCTGTGTGTGTCTCACTGTGTGTCTCTGTGTGTCTGTGTGTGTGTAGCTCTCTGTGTCTCTGTGTGTGTCTCTGTGTGTGTCTCTGTGTGTGTGTCTCTGTGTGTGTCTCTGTTTGTGTCTCTGTGTGTGTCTCACTGTGTGTGTCTCTGTGTGTGTCTCTGTGTGTGTCTCACTGTGTGTCTCTGTGTGTCTCTGTGTGTGTAGCTCTCTGTGTCTCTGTGTGTGTCTCTGTGTGTCTCTGTGTGTGTCTCTGTGTGTGTCTCACTGTGTGTCTCACTGTGTCTCTGTGTGTGTCTGTGTGTGTCTGTGTGTCTCTGTGTGTGTCTCTGTGTGTGTCTCTGTGTGTCTCTGTGTGTGTCTCTGTGTGTGTCTGTGTGTGTCTCTGTGTGTGTCTGTGTGTGCCTCTGTGTGTGTCTCTGTGTGTGTCTCTGTGTGTCTCTGTGGATCTGTGTGTCTCACTGTGTCTCACTGTGTCTCTGTGTGTCTCTGTGTTTGTCTCTGTGTGTGTCTCTGTGTGTGTCTCTGTGTATGTCTCTGTGTGTGTCTCTGTGTGTGTCTCTGTGTGTGTCTCACTGTGTCTCTGTGTGTGTCTCTGTGTGTGTCTCACTGTGTCTCTGTGTGTCTCTACAGAAGAAGGTGGATGATTTTGAGACGGTGTCTTTCTGGCTGGTCAACACGTGTAGCTCTCTGTGTCTCTGTGTGTGTCTGTGTATGTGTCTCTGTGTGTGTCTCTGTGTGTGTCTCACTGTGTGTCTCTGTGTGTGTCTCACTGTGTCTCTGTGTGTGTCTCTGTGTGTGTCTCTGTGTGTCTGTGTGTCTCTACAGAAGAGGGTGGATGATTTTGAGACGGTGTCTTTCTGGCTGGTCAACACGTGTAGCTCTCTGTGTCTCTGTGTGTGTCTCTGTGTGTGTCTCTGTGTGTGTCTCTGTGTGTGTCTCTGTGTGTGTCTCACTGTGTCTCTGTGTGTGTCTCTGTGTGTGTCTCTGTGTCTCTGTGTGTCTCTACAGAAGAGGGTGGATGATTTTGAGACGGTGTCTTTCTGGCTGGTCAACACGTGCCGCTTTCTGCACTGCCTCAAGCAATACAGCGGAGAGGAGGTGAGGATAGCAACACCATCATCACCATCACCATCAGCACCATCATCATTATCACCATCAGCACCATCAGCACCATCAGCACCATCATCATCATCACCATCAGCACCATTAACACCATCAGCACCATCAGCACCATCAGCACCATCAGCACCATCACCATCAGCATCATCAGCACCATCATCACCATCAGCACCATCACCATCAGCACCATCAGCACCATCAGCACCATTAACAACACCATCAACACCATCAGCACCATCATCATCACCATCAGCACCATCACCATCATCACCATCACCATCATCACCATCAGCACCATCACCATCATCATCACCATCAGCACCATCATCATCACCATCAGCACCATCAGCACCATCAGCACCATCATAAACACCATCACCATCAGCACCATCATCATCATCATCACCATCAGCACCATCAGCACCATCACCATCAGCACCATCATCAACACCATCAGCACCATCAACACCACCATCAACACCATCAGCACCATTAACAACACCATCAACACCATCAGCACCATCAACACCACCATCATCAGCACCATCAGCACCATCAACACCATCAACACCACCATCATCAGCACCATCAGCACCATTAACAACACCATCAACACCATCAGCACCATCATCAGCACCACTAACATCACCATCAGCACCATCATTACCATCATCATCAACACCATCAACCCCATCATTATCAGCACCATCATCAGCACCATTAACATCACCATCAACACCACCATCAACATCAATACCATAAATACCAGCACCATCAGCACCATCATCAGCACCATCAGCACCATCAGAACCATCAACATCAACATCATCAACATCAATACCATCAATACCATCACCATCAGCACCATCAGCACCATCATCAGCACCATCAACATCAACATCATCATGATCAATACCATCAACACCATCATCACCATCATCAGCACCATCAGCACCATCAACATCAACATCATCAACATCAATACCATAAATACCATCAGCACCATCATCAGCACCATCAACATCACCATCATCAACATCATCAACATCAATACCATAAATACCATCAGCACCATCATCAGCACCATCAACATCACCATCATCAACATCATCAACATCAATACCATAAATACCATCACCATCAGCACCATCAGCACCATCATCAGCACCATCAGCATCATCAACATCATCAGCAGCATCATCAACATCATCATGATCAATACCATCAACACCATCACCATCAGCACCATCAGCACCATCATCAGCACCATCAGTATCATCAGCATCATCAACATCAACATCATCATGATCAATACCATCAACACCATCACCATCAGCACCATCAGCACCATCATCAACATCATCATGATCAATACCATCAACACCATCACCATCAACACCATCAGCACCATCATCACCATCAACACCATCACCATCAGCACCATCATCAACACCATCACCATCAGCACCATCAACACCATCATCAACATCACCATCATCAACATCACCAATATGGTGTCCGAGGGGGGTCAGAGTGAGTCACGTGGGGGGAGGAGTCAGAGTGAGTCACGTGGGGGGGGAGGGGTCAGAGTGAGTCACGTGGGGAAGGAGTCAGAGTGAGTCACGTGGGGGAGGAGTCAGAGTGAGTCACGTGGGGGAGTAGTCAGAGTGAGTCACGTGGGGGGAGGAGTCAGAGTGAGTCACGTGGGGGTGGGCTCAGAGTGAGTCGCGTGGGGGGAGGAGTCAGAGTGAGTCACGTGGGGGAGGAGTCAGAGTGAGTCACGTGGGGGGAGGGAGGAGTCAGAGTGAGTCACGTGGGGGAGGAGTCAGAGTGAGTCACGTGGGGGAGGAGTCAGAGTGAGTCACGTGGGGGAGGTGTCAGAGTGAGTCACGTGGGGGGAGGAGTCAGAGTGAGTCACGTGGGGGGAGGAGTCAGAGTGAGTCACGTGGGGGAGGGGTCAGAGTGAGTCACGTGGGGGGGAGGGGTCCGAGTGAGTCACGTGGGGGAGGAGTCAGAGTGAATCACGTGGGGGAGGAGTCAGAGTGAGTCACGTGGGGGAGGAGTCAGAGTGAGTCACGTGGGGGGGGAGGGGTCAGAGTGAGTCACGTGGGGGAGGGAGGAGTCAGAGTGAGTCACGTGGGGGAGGGAGTCAGAGTGAGTCACGTGGGGGAGGAGTCAGAGTGAGTCACGTGGGGGAGGAGTCAGAGTGAGTCACGTGGGGGAGGAGTCAGAGTGAGTCACGTGGGGGGGAGGAGTCAGAGTGAGTCACGTGGGGGAGGAGTCAGAGTGAGTCACGTGGGGGGGAGGGGTCAGAGTGAGTCACGTGGGGGAGGGAGGAGTCAGAGTGAGTCACGTGGGGGAGGGAGTCAGAGTGAGTCACGTGGGGGAGGAGTCAGAGTGAGTCACGTGGGGGAGGAGTCAGAGTGAATCACGTGGGGGAGGAGTCAGAGTGAGTCACGTGGGGGAGGAGTCAGAGTGAGTCACGTGGGGGGGAGGGGTCAGAGTGAGTCACGTGGGGGAGGGAGGAGTCAGAGTGAGTCACGTGGGGGAGGGAGTCAGAGTGAGTCACGTGGGGGAGGAGTCAGAGTGAGTCACGTGGGGGAGGAGTCAGAGTGAGTCACGTGGGGGGAGGAGTCAGAGTGAGTCACGTGGGGGGGAGGAGTCAGAGTGAGTCACGTGGGGGGAGGAGTCAGAGTGAGTCACGTGGGGGGGAGGGGTCAGAGTGAGTCACGTGGGGGAGGGAGGAGTCAGAGTGAGTCACGTGGGGGAGGGAGTCAGAGTGAGTCACGTGGGGGAGGAGTCAGAGTGAGTCACGTGGGGGAGGAGTCAGAGTGAGTCACGTGGGGGAGGAGTCAGAGTGAGTCACGTGGGGGGGAGGGGTCCGAGTGAGTCACGTGGGGGAGGAGTCAGAGTGAGTCACGTGGGGGAGGAGTCAGAGTGAGTCACGTGGGGGAGGAGTCAGAGTGAGTCACGTGGGGGGGAGGAGTCAGAGTGAGTCACGTGGGGGAGGAGTCAGAGTGAGTCACGTGGGGGGGAGGGGTCAGAGTGAGTCACGTGGGGGAGGGAGGAGTCAGAGTGAGTCACGTGGGGGAGGGAGTCAGAGTGAGTCACGTGGGGGAGGAGTCAGAGTGAGTCACGTGGGGGAGGAGTCAGAGTGAGTCACGTGGGGGGAGGGAGGAGTCAGAGTGAGTCACGTGGGGGAGGAGTCAGAGTGAGTCACGTGGGGGGGGAGGGGTCAGAGTGAGTCACGTGGGGGAGGGAGG
>NW_022639213.1:25000-35000 GCF_010993605.1 Petromyzon marinus
CACTACCCCTACCACCTACCCTCTGTACCACGTGCTCTCTGTACCACGTGCTCCACCTACCACCTACCCTCTGTACCACGTGCTCTCTGTACCACGTGCTCTCTGTACCACGTGCTCTCTGTACCACGTGCTCCACCTACCACCTACCCTCTGTACCACCCAGGCCATCTGTGACACGTGTAGAGCCCTCACCACGCCACAGGTGACTCACTACCCCTACCACGTGCTCTCTGTACCACGTGCTCTCTGTACCACGTGCTCCACCTACCACCTACCCTCTGTACCACCCAGGCCATCTGTGACACGTGTACAGCCCTCACCACGCCACAGGTGACTCACTACCCCTACCACCTACCACTACCCCTACCACCTACCCTGTGTACCACCCAGGCCATCTGTGACACGTGTACAGCCCTCACCACGCCACAGGTGACTCACTACCCCTACCACGTGCTCTCTGTACCACGTGCTCCACCTACCACCTACCCTCTGTACCACGTGCTCTCTGTACCACGTGCTCTCTGTACCACGTGCTCTCTGTACCACGTGCTCCACCTACCGCCTACCCTCTGTACCACCCAGGCCATCTGTGACACGTGTAGAGCCCTCACCACGCCACAGGTGACTCACTACCCCTACCACGTGCTCTCTGTACCACGTGCTCTCTGTACCACGTGCTCTCTGTACCACGTGCTCTCTGTACCACGTGCTCTCTGTACCACGTGCTCTCTGTACCACGTGCTCTCTGTACCACGTGCTCTCTGTACCACGTGCTCTCTGTACCACGTGCTCTCTGTACCACGTGCTCTCTGTACCACGTGCTCTCTGTACCACGTGCTCTCTGTACCACGTGCTCTCTGTACCACGTGCTCCACCTACCACCTACCCTCTGTACCACGTGCTCTCTGTACCACGTGCTCTCTGTACCACGTGCTCTCTGTACCACGTGCTCTCTGTACCACGTGCTCTCTGTACCACGTGCTCTCTGTACCACGTGCTCTCTGTACCACGTGCTCCACCTACCACCTACCCTCTGTACCACGTGCTCTCTGTACCACGTGCTCTCTGTACCACGTGCTCTCTGTACCACGTGCTCTCTGTACCACGTGCTCTCCGTACCACGTGCTCTCTGTACCACGTGCTCTCTGTACCACGTGCTCTCTGTACCACGTGCTCCACCTACCACCTACCCTCTGTACCACGTGCTCTCTGTACCACGTGCTCCACCTACCACCTACCCTCTGTACCACCCAGGCCATCTGTGACACGTGTACAGCCCTCACCACGCCCCAGGTGACTCACTACCCCTACCACCTACCCTGTGTACCACGTGCTCTCTGTACCACGTGCTCCACCTACCACCTACCCTCTGTACCACGTGCTCTCTGTACCACGTGCTCTCTGTACCACGTGCTCTCTGTACCACGTGCTCTCTGTACCACGTGCTCCACCTACCACCTACCCTCTGTACCACCCAGGCCATCTGTGACACGTGTAGAGCCCTCACCACGCCCCAGGTGACTCACTACCCCTACCACCTACCCTCTGTACCACGTGCTCCACCTACCACGTGCTCTCTGTACCACGTGCTCCACCTACCACCTACTCTCTGTACCACGTGCTCCACCTACCACGTGCTCCACCTACCACCTACTCTCTGTACCACGTGCTCCACCTACCACGTGCTCCACCTACCACCTACCCTCTGTACCACCTAACCTCTGTACCACGTGCTCCGCCTACCACCTACTCTCTGTACATATAATAATAATAGCAGCACTTGCCCCTACAGCCCTGCCAGAGGCTGTCTGGGGGAGCTTTGTCTGTGTGTACATCATAGGTGGTGCTACTCGCGACTGACACTGCACTTGCCCCTACAGCCCTGCTAGAGGCTACCTGGGGGAGCTTTGTCTGTGTCTCAGCACTTGCCCCTATAGCCCTGCTAGAGGCTACCTGGGGGAGCTTTATCTGTGTCTCAGCACTTGTCCCTACAGCCCTGCTAGAGGCCACCTGGGGGAGCTTTGTCTGTGTCTCAGCACTTGCCCCCATATCCCTGCTGGAGGCTACCTGGGTAAGCTTTGTCTTTATCTGCCACAGATCATCAAGATCCTGAACCTGTACACTCCCGTCAACGAGTTTGAGGAACGGGTCACCGTCACGTTCATCAAGAACATCCAGGTCCACAACACTCACTCAATCACTCACAACACTCACAACAATCACTCACAACAGTCACTACACTCACAACACTCACTCACTCACAACACTCACAACACTCACTCACTCACAACAATCACAACACTCACTCAATCACTCACAACACTCACAACAATCACTCACAACACTCACTCACAACACTCACTCACTCACAACACTCACTCACTCACAACACTCACTCACTCACAACACTCACAACACTCACTCACAACACTCACTCACTCACAACACTCACTCACTCACAACACTCACTCACTCACAACACTCACTCACTCACAACACTCACAACACTCACAACACTCACTCACAACACTCACTCACTCACAACACTCACAACACTCACTCACAACACTCACTCACTCACAACACTCACTCACTCACAACACTCACTCACTCACAACACTCACTCACAACACTCACTCACAACACTCACAGCACTCACTCACTCACAACACTCACTCACAACACTCACTCACTCACAACACTCACTCACTCACTCACAACACTCACAACACTCACTCACAACACTCACTCACTCACAACACTCACTCACTCACAACACTCACTCACAACACTCACTCACAACACTCACAACACTCACTCACACACTCACAGCACTCACTCACAACACTCACTCACTCAACAACACTCCACTCACTCACAACACTCACTCACTCACAACACTCACTCACTCACAACACTCACTCACAACACTCACTCACTCACAACACTCACTCACAACACTCACGTCACTCACCTCACAACACTCACTCCACTCACAACACTCACTCACAAACACTCACAACACTCACTCACCAACACTCACTCGCAACACTCACTCACAACACTCACTCACTCACAACACTCCACCAACACTCACTCACTCACAAACACTCACGTCACAACACTCACTCACTCACAACACTCACTCACAACACTCACTCACAACACTCACAACACTCACTCACAACACTCACAACACTCACTCACTCACAACACTCACTCACAACACTCACTCACAACACTCACTCACAACACTCACTCACTCACAACACTCACTCACTCACAACACTCACTCACAACACTCACTCACTCACAACACTCACTCACTCACTCACAACACTCACAACACTCACTCACAACACTCACAACACTCACTCACAACACTCACTCACTCACAACACTCACTCACAACACTCACTCACAACACTCACTCACTCACAACACTCACAACACTCACTCACAACACTCACTCACTCACAACACTCACAACACTCACTCACAACACTCACTCACTCACTCACAACACTCACTCACTCACTCACAACACTCACTCACTCACAACACTCACTCACTCACAACACTCACAACACTCACAACACTCACTCACAACACTCACTCACAACACTCACTCACTCACTCACAACACTCACAACACTCAATCACAACACTCACAACACTCACTCACTCACAACACTCACAACACTCACTCACAACACTCACTCACTCACTCACAACACTCACTCACTCACAACACTCACTCACTCACAACACTCACTCACTCACACACTCACAACACTCACAACACTCACTCACAACACTCACTCACAACACTCACTCACTCACAACACTCACAACACTCACTCACTCACAACACTCACAACACTCACTCACTCACTCACAACACTCACTCACAACACTCACAACACTCACTCACAACACTCACAACACTCACAACACTCACTCACAACACTCACTCACAACACTCACTCACAACACTCACAACACTCACTCACTCACAACACTCACTCACAACAATCACTCACAACACTCACTCACTCACAACACTCACTCACTCACAACACTCACTCACAACACTCACTCACTCACAACACTCACTCACAACACTCACTCACAACACTCACAACACTCACTCACAACACTCACTCACAACACTCACTCACAACACTCACAACACTCACTCACAACACTCACAACACTCACTCACAACACTCCTCACTCACAACACTCACTCACTCACAACACTCACTTACAACACTCACAACACTCACTCACAACACTCACTCACAACACTCACTCACAACACTCACTCACTCACAACACTCACTCACAACACTCACTCACTCACAACACTCACTCACAACACTCACTCACTCACAACACTCACTCACTCACAACACTCACTCACTCACAACACTCACTCACAACACTCACAACACTCACTCACAACACTCACTCACACACTCACTCACAACACTCTCACAACACTCACTCACTCACAACACTCACTCACTCACAACACTCACTCACAACACTCACAACACTCACTCACAACACTCACTCACTCACAACACTCACAACACTCACTCACAACACTCACAACACTCACTCACTCACAACACTCACTCACTCACAACACTCACTCACTCACAACACTCACTCACAACACTCACTCACAACACTCACAGCACTCACTCACTCACAACACTCACTCACAACACTCACTCACTCACAACACTCACTCACTCACAACACTCACAACACTCACTCACAACACTCACTCACTCACAACACTCACTCACTCACAACACTCACTCACAACACTCACTCACAACACTCACTCACAACACTCACAGCACTCACTCACAACACTCACTCACTCACAACACTCACTCACTCACAACACTCACTCACTCACAACACTCACTCACTCACAACACTCACTCACAACACTCACTCACTCACAACACTCACTCACTCACAACACTCACTCACTCACAACACTCACTCACAACACTCACAACACTCACAACACTCACTCACAACACTCACTCACAACACTCACTCACTCACAACACTCACTCACAACACTCACTCACTCACAACACTCACTCACAACACTCACTCACTCACAACACTCACTCACAACACTCACTCACTCACAACACTCACTCACAACACTCACTCACAACACTCACAACACTCACTCACTCACAACACTCACAACACTCACTCACTCACAACACTCACAACACTCACTCACAACACTCACTCACTCACAACACTCACTCACTCACAACACTCACTCACAACACTCACTCACTCACAACACTCACACACTCACTCAAAACACTCACAACACTCACTCACAACACTCACAACACTCACTCACAACACTCACTCACTCACTCACAACACTCACAACACTCACTCACAACACTCACTCACAACACTCACTCACTCACAACACTCACAACACTCACTCACAACACTCACTCACTCACAACACTCACAACACTCACTCACAACACTCACTCACTCACAAACACTCACTCACTCACAACACTCACTCACTCACAACACTCACAACACTCACAACCACTCACTCACAACACTCCTCACAACACTCACTCACTCATACACACTCACAACACTCACTCACAACACTCACAACACTCACTCACTCACAACACTCACAACACTCACTCACAACACTCACTCACTCACAACACTCACTCACTCACAACACTCACTCACTCACTCACAACACTCACTCACTCACAACACTCACAACACTCACAACACTCACTCACAACACTCACTCACAACACTCACTCACTCACAACACTTACAACACTCACTCACAACACTCACAACACTCACTCACAACACTCACAACACTCACTCACTCACTCACAACACTCAATCACGACACTCACAACACTCACTCACAACACTCACAACACTCACAACACTCACTCACAACACTCACTCACAACACTCACAACACTCACTCACTCACAACACTCACTCACAACACTCACTCACAACACTCACTCACTCACAACACTCACAACACTCACAACACTCACTCACAACACTCACTCACTCACAACACTCACTCACAACACTCACTCACAACACTCACAACACTCACTCACTCACAACACTCACTCACAACACTCACTCACAACACTCACTCACAACACTCACAACACTCACACACAACAATCACAACACTCACTCACAACACTCACTCACTCACAACACTCACAACACTCACTCACAACACTCACCCCACGCACTCACACACTCACTCACTTCACAACACTCACTCACAACACTCACGTCACTCACAACACTCACTCACAACACTCACTCACTCCAACACTCACTCCCAACACTCACTCACTCACAACACTCACTCACAACACTCACTCACAACACTCACAAACACTCACTCACACACTCACTCACACACTCACTCACAACACTCACTCACAACACTCACTCACACACCACTCACTCACTAACACATCACTCACACACTCACCAACACTCACAACACTCACTATCACAACACTCACTCACTCACTTCACAACACTCAACTCACTCACAACACTCACAACACTCACTCACAACACTCACTCACACACCCTCCACACCACTCCACTCACACACTCACTCACTCACAACACTCACTCACTCACTCACAACACTCACTCACTCACAACACTCACTCACTCACAACACTCACAACACTCACTCACAACACTCACTCACTCACTCACAACACTCACTCACTCACAACACTCACTCACAACACTCACTCACAACACTCACTCACTCACAACACTCACTCACAACACTCACTCACTCACAACACTCACTCACTCACAACACTCACTCACAACACTCACAACACTCACAACACTCACTCACAACACTCACTCACTCACAACACTCACTCACTCACTCACAACACTCACAACACTCACTCACAACACTCACTCACAACACTCACTCACTCACAACACACACTCACTCACAACACTCACTCACTCACAACACTCACTCACTCACAACACTCACTCACTCACATCACTCACTCACTCACAACACTCACTCACAACACTCACTCACAGCACTCACTCACAACACTCACAACACTCACTCACTCACAACACTCACTCACAACACTCACTCACAACACTCACTCACTCACAACACTCACTCACTCACAACACTCACTCACACACTCACAACACTCACTCACAACACTCACTCACTCACTCACAACACTCACTCACTCACAACACTCACAACACTCACTCACAACACTCACTCACAACACTCACAACACTCACTCACAACACTCACTCACAACACTCACTCACTCACAACACTCACTCACAACACTCACTCACTCACAACACTCACAACACTCACTCACTCACTCACAACACTCACTCACAACACTCATTCACTCACAACACTCACTCACTCACAACACTCACTCACTCACAACACTCACTCACTCACAACACTCACTCACTCACAACACTCACAACACTCACAACACTCACTCACAACACTCACTCACAACACTCACTCACAACACTCATCACTCACTCACAACACTCACAACACTCACTCACTCACAACACTCACTCACAACACTCACTCACTCACAACACTCACTCAAAACACTCACTCACAACACTCACTCACAACACTCACTCACAACACTCACTCACAACACTCACTCACTCCCTCCCTCACAACACTCACTCACAACAATCACTCACAACACTCACTCACTCACAACACTCACTCACAACACTCACTCACAACACTCACTCACACCACTCACTCACTCACTCACAACACTCACAACACTCACAACACTCACTCACTCACAACACTCACTCACAACACTCACTCACAACACTCACTCACTCACAACACTCACTCACAACACTCACAACACTCACTCACTCACAACACTCACAACACTCACTCACTCACTCACAACACTCACTCACTCCCTCACTCACTCCCTCCCTCACTCCCTCACTCCCTCACAACACTCCCTCACAACACTCCCTCACTCACTCACTCCCTCACTCCCTCCCTCACTCCCTCACTCCCTCCCTCACTCACTCACTCCCTCCCTCACTCCCTCACTCACTCACTCACTCCCTCCCTCACTCCCTCACTCACTCACTCCCTCACTCCCTCCCTCACTCACTCACTCCCTCACAACACTCACTCACTCACTCCCTCACTACACTCCCTCACTCACTCACTCACTCCCTCACTCCCTCCCTCACTCCCTCACTCCCTCCCTCACTCCCTCACTCCCTCCCTCACTCTCTCACTCCTCACTCCCTCCCTCACTCCCTCACTACACTCCCTCACTCACTCACTCACTCCCTCACTCCCTCCCTCACTCCCTCACTCCCTCCCTCACTCTCTCACTCCCTCACTCCCTCACTCACTCACTCACACACTCCCTCACTCACTCCCTCACTCACTCACTCACTCCCTCACTCACTCACTCCCTCCCTCACTCCCTCACTCACTCACTCACTCACTCCCTCCCTCACTCCCTCACTCACTCACTCACTCCCTCACTCCCTCACTCCCTCCCTCACTCACTCACTCACTCCCTCACAACACTCCCTCACTCACTCCCTCACTCCCTCCCTCACTCCCTCACTCCCTCCCTCACTCTCTCACTCCCTCACTCCCTCCCTCACTCACTCACTCCCTCACTCTCTCACTCTCTCACTCCTCACTCCCTCCCTCACTCCCTCACTCCCTCCCTCACTCTCTCACTCCCTCACTCACTCCCTCACTCACTCACTCCCTCACTCACTCCCTCACTCACTCACTCACTCCCTCACTCACTCACTCCCTCCCTCACTCCCTCACTCACTCACTCACTCCCTCACAACACTCCCTCACTCACTCCCTCACTCCCTCCCTCACTCCCTCACTCCCTCCCTCACTCTCTCACTCCCTCACTCCCTCCCTCACTCACTCACTCCCTCACTCTCTCACTCCCTCACTCCCTCCCTCACTCTCTCACTCCCTCACTCACTCCCTCACTCACTCACTCCCTCACTCACTCCCTCACTCACTCACTCCCTCACTCACTCACTCACTCCCTCCCTCACTCCCTCACTCACTCCCTCACTCCCTCACTCCCTCACTCCCTCCCTCACTCACTCACTCACCCACCCACTCACTCACTCACCCACCCACTCACTCCCTCACTCACTCACTCATTCCCTCACTCACTCACTCACTCACTCCCTCACTCCCTCCTTCCCTCACAACACTCACTCACTCACTCCCTCACTCACAACACTCACAACACTCACTCACTCACTCCCTCACTCACTCCCACAGCATCACACGCCTTTACAACCACAACATTCACAGTTTCTCCCCCCACAACATTCCCTCCCACCCCCCCACAACATTCCCTCCCCCCACCCCCCCACAACATTCCCTCCCCCCCCCCCCCCCCCCACAACATTCCCTCCCCCCACCCCCGCCCCAACATTCCCGCTGTGTCCGCCTCCCCGCGTTCCGACCCAGGAGCGTCTCCGTGACCGCAAGGATTCCCCGCAGCTCCTGCAGGACGTCAAATTCATCTTCCCCGTGACGTTCCCCTTCAACCCCTCGCCGCTGGGCCTCGAGACCCTGCACATCCCCGCCAGCATGAACCTCGGCTTCCTCACTCGCGTCTGAGGAGCGCCGGGAGGGAGCGCCGGGAGGGAGCGCTGAGATGGAGCGCCGGGAGGGAGCGCCGGGAGGGAGCGCCGGGAGGGAGCGCTGGGAGGGAGCGTTGGGATGGAGCGCTGGGATGGAGCGCTGGGATGGAGCGCTGGGAGGGAGTGTTGGGAGGGAGTGTTGGGATGGAGCGTTGGGATGGAGTGCTGGGATGGAGTGTTGGGATGGAGCGTTGGG
>NW_022639213.1:40000-50000 GCF_010993605.1 Petromyzon marinus
GTGGAGCCTAGGATTAGTGGGTGGGGCTATTAGCAAAGTGGGTGAGGTTGTAGGTGGAGCCTAGGATTAGTGGGTGGGGCTATTAGAAAAAGTGGGTGGGGTTAGAGACGTGTGGAGACGAATTAATGGGCGGAGCTAGCAGACGAGTGCCGGGGGGCGAGCGGTGGAGTGGGCGGGGCTAGCGACCGGGTGGGCGTGGCTTGTCAGTAGTGGGCGGGGCTAGGGTGGTGGGGGCGGGGCGATAGGCGGAGCGCTCGTGAACCAAATGCCTTGGGTGGACTAATCTCCATCTGTTCCATCTCACTCCCTTCTACAGCCGTGTGTGGACTAATCTCCATCTGTTCCATCTCACTCCCTTGTACACCCGTGGGTGGACTAATCTCCATCTGTTCCATCTCGCTCCCTTCTACACCCGTGGGTGGACTAATCTCCATCTGTTCCATCTCGCTCCCTCTACACACGTGGGTGGACTAATCTCCATCTGTTCCATCTCACTCCCTTCTACACCCGTGGGTGGACTAATCTCCATCTGTTACATCTCACTTCCTTCTACACACATGGGTGGACTAATCTCCATCTGTTCCATCTCACTCCCTTCTACACCCGTGGGTGGACTAATCTCCATCTGTTCCATCTCACTCCCTTCTACACCCGTGGGTGGACTAATCTCCATCTGTTCCATCTCACTCCCTTCTACACACGTGTGTGGACTAATCTCCATCTGTTCCATCTCGCTCCCTTCTACACACGTGTGTGGACTAATCTCCATCTGTTACATCTCGCTCCCTTCTACACACGTGTGTGGACTAATCTCCATCTGTTCCATCTCGCTCCCTTCTACACACGTGTGTGGACTAATCTCCATCTGTTACATCTCGCTCCCTTCTACACCCGTGGGTGAACTAATCTCCATCTGTTCCATCTCACTCCCTTCTACACACGTGGGTGGACTAATCTCCATCTGTTCCATCTCGCTCCCTTCTACACACGTGTGTGGACTAATCTCCATCTGTTCCATCTCGCTCCCTTCTACACACATGTGTGGACTAATCTCCATCTGTTACATCTCGCTCCCTTCTACACACGTGTGTGGACTAATCTCCATCTGTTCCATCTCACTCCCTTCTACACCCGTGGGTGGACTAATCTCCATCTGTTCCATCTCGCCCCCTCTGTGCCCCCAACTGTATGGGATCGAGTGTTTCCCCCTTTCTCACACTCGTGGGTTTTCCCCAGGCGCTCCGATATTTCCCCCCACGTTAACAACAACAACAACAATATCTATTTATACAAAGTAACCGCTCGTGATGAATTTGCTCTAGAACCAACGCCTGCCTATGTAGAGGACCTGCAGAGCGAAAGCACATTGTTGGTAGCAGTGCTGAGTCGTCCTCTCTCTGAGTCGTCCTCTCTCTCTGAGTCGTCCTCTGAGTCGTCCTCTCTCTCTGAGTCGTCCTCTCTCTCTCTGAGTCGTCCTCTGAGTCGTCCTCTCTCTCTGAGTCGTCCTCTGAGTCGTCCTCTCTGAGTCGTCCTCTGAGTCGTCCTCTCTCTCTGAGTCGTCCTCTCTCTCTCTGATGACGACACTGATGACGACACTGATGACGACACTGATGACGACACTGATGGCACTGATGATGACACTGAAGACGACATTGATGACGACGCTGATGACGACTCTGACGACGCTGATGACGACGCTGATGATGACACTGCTGACGACGCTGATGACGACGCTGATGACGACACTGATGACGACGCTGATGACGACTCTGACGACGCTGATGACGACGCTGATGACGACACTGATGACACTGCTGACGACGCTGATGACGACGCTGATGACGACACTGATGACGACGCTGATGACGACTCTGACGACGCTGATGACGACACTGATGACGACTCTGACGACGCTGATGACGACGCTGATGACGACGCTGATGACTACGCTGATGACGACCCTGATGACGACACTGATGATGACACTGATGACGACACTGATGACGACACTGATGACTCTGATGACGACGCTGATGACGACGCTGACGACGACGCTGACGACGACGCTGATGACGACACTGATGACGACACTGATGACACTGATGACGACGCTGATGACGACGCTGATGACGACGCTGACGACAACGCTGATGACGACACTGATGATGACACTGATGACGACGCTGATGACGACGCTGATGACGACGCTGACGACGACGCTGATGACGACGCTGATGACGACGCTGATGACGACGCTGATGACGACACTGACGACGCTGATGACGACGCTGATGACGACGCTGATGACGACACTGACGACGACACTGACGACGCTGATGACGACGCTGATGACGACGCTGATGACGACACTGATGACGACGCTGATGACGACTCCGACGACTCCGACGACTCTGATGACGACGCTGATGACGACACTGATGACGACTCTGATGACGACTCCGACGACTCTGATGACGACGCTGATGACGACGCTGATGACGACGCTGACGACAACGCTGATGACGACACTGATGATGACTCTGATGACGACGCTGATGACGACGCTGATGACGACGGTGATGACGACGCTGATGACGACGCTGATGACGACGCTGATGACGACGCTGATGACGACACTGACGACGCTGATGACGACGCTGATGACGACGCTGATGACGACGCTGATGACGACGCTGATGACGACACTGATGACGACGCTGATGACGACTCCGACGACTCCGACGACTCTGATGACGACGCTGATGACGACACTGATGACGACTCTGATGACGACTCCGACGACTCTGATGACGACGCTGATGACGACGCTGATGACGACGCTGATGACAACACTGATGACGACACTGATGACGACTCTGATGACGACTCCGACGACTCTGATGACGACTCTGATGACGACTCTGATGACGACGCTGATGACGACGCTGATGACGACGCTGACGACGACGCTGATGACGACACTGATGACGACACTGATGACGACACTGATGACGACGCTGACGACTCTTGCGGCTACTTTGGCGGTGATGGTAGTAGCGCTAGCGTAGTGAACATTTATTAATATATTAACACAAAGTCACTCACACACACACACCGATCGCTCTCTGTCTCTCTCGTCGTGTTGCTGTTCAATGTGCAATAAACTTCCTGACCACTGCGTGCTGAGTGACTCATCGCTGGTCGGGAGATGTTGACCACCTAGCCTGGTACACAGGAGGTCGTGGGTTCAATCCCAGACACTCTGAGATGTTAACTACCTCGCCTTGTACACAGAAGGTCGTGGGTTCCATCCCAGACCCTGATGAGATGTTGACTACCTCGCCTGGTACACAGAAGGTCGTGGGTTCGACCCAGACCCTGATAAGATGTTGACTACCTCGCCTGGTACGCAGGAGGTCGTGGGTTCCATCCCGGACCCTGATGGGATGTTGACTAACTCGCCTGGTACGCGGGAGGTCGTGGGTTCCATCCCGGACCCTGATGATGCCTACCGCTGCATATTCGGAGGGGCAGCAGCAGCAGTTAAAGCTAAACTTCCTGGCAGCAGACTCACACACAGGGACAGCTGTCACTGGGGGTGCCCCTAGACCAGACTCACACACAGGGACAGCTGTCACTGGGGGTGCCCCTAGGCTAGAGAGACACACACAGGCACAGCTGTCACTTGGGGTGCCCCTAGGCTAGAGAGACTCACACACAGGGACAGCTGTCACTAGGGGTGCCCCTAGGCTAGAGAGACTCACACACAGGGACAGCTGTCACTTGGGGTGCCCCTAGGCTAGAGAGACTCACACACAGGGACAGCTGTCACTGGGGGTGCCCCTAGGCTAGAGATACTCACACACAGAGACAGCTGTCACTGGGGGTGCCCCTAGGCTAGAGAGACACACACAGAGACAGCTGTCACTGGGGGTGCCTCTAGGCTAGACCAGACTCACACACAGGGACAGCTGTCACTGGGGATGCCCCTAGGCTAGAGAGACTCACACACAGGGACAGCTGTCACTGGAGGTGCCCCTAGGCTAGACTCACACACAGGGACAGCTGTCACTGGGGGTGCCCCTAGGCTAGACCAGACTCACACACAGGGACAGCTGTCACTGGGGGTGCCCCTAGGCTAGACCAGACTCACACACAGGGACAGCTGTCACTGGGGGTGCCCCTAGGCTAGAGAACCTTACACAGGGACAGCTGTTACTGGGGGTGCCCCTAGGCTAGAGAGACTCACACACAGGGACAGCTGTCACTGGGCGTGCCCCTAGACCAGACTCACACACAGGGACAGCTGTCACTGGGGGTGCCCCTAGGCTAGAGAGACTCACACACAGGGACAGCTGCCACTGGGGGTGCCCCTAGGCTAGAGAGACTCACACACAGGGACAGCTGCCACTGGGGGTGCCCCTAGGCTAGAGAGACTCACACACAGGGACAGCTGTCACTGGGGGTGCCCCTAGGCTAGAGAGACTCACACACAGGGACAGCTGCCACTGGGGGTGCCCCTAGGCTAGAGAGACTCACACACAGGGGCAGCTGTCACTGGGCGTGCCCCTAGGCTAGAGAGACTCACACACAGGGACAGCTGCCACTGGGGGTGCCCCTAGGCTAGAGACTCACACACAGGGGCAGCTGTCACTGGGGGTGCCCCTAGGCTAGACAGACTCACACACAGGGACAGCTGCCACTGGGGGTGCCCCTAGGCTAGAGAGACTCACACACAGGGGCAGCTGTCACTGGGCGTGCCCCTAGGCTAGAGAGACTCACACACAGGGACAGCTGTCACTGGGGGTGCCCCTAGGCTAGAGAGACTCACACACAGGGACAGCTGTCACTGGGGGTGCCCCTAGGCTAGAGAGACTCACACACAGGGACAGCTGTCACTGGGGGTGCCCCTAGGCTAGAGAGACTCACACAGGGACAGCTGTCACTGAGGGTGCCCCTAGGCTAGAGAGACTCACACACAGGGACAGCTGTCACTGGGGGTGCCCCTAGGTTAGAGAGACTCACACACAGGGACAGCTGTCACTGGGGGTGCCCCTAGGCTAGAGAGACTCACACACAGGGCAGCTGTCACTGCGGGTGCCCCTAGACCAGACTACACACAGGGACAGCTGTCACTGGGGGTACCCCTAGGCTAGAGAGACTCACACACAGGGACAGCTGTCACTGGGGGTGCCCCTAGGCTAGAGAGACTCACACACAGGGACAGCTGTCACTGGGGGTGCCCCTAGGCTAGAGAGACTCACACACAGGGACAGCTGTCACTGGGGGTGCCCCTAGGCTAGAGAGACTCACACACAGGGACAGCTGTCACTGAGGGTGCCCCTAGGCTAGAGAGACTCACACACAGGGACAGCTGTCACTGGGGGTGCCCCTAGGCTAGACTCACACACAGGGACGGCTGCCACTGGGGGTGCCCCTAGGCTAGAGAGACTCACACACAGGGACAGCTGTCACTAGGGGTGCCCCTAGGCTAGAGAGACTCACACACAGGGACAGCTGTCACTGGGGGTGCTCCTAGGATAGAGAGACTCACACACAGGGACAGATGTCACTAGGGATGCCGCTAGGCTAGAGAGACTCACACACAGGGACAGCTGTCACTGGGGGTGCCCCTAGGCTAGAGAGACTCACACAGGGACAGCTGTCACTGGGGGTGCCCCTAGGCTAGAGAGACTCACACAGGGACAGCTGTCACTGGGGGTGCCCCTAGGCCAGACTCACACACAGGGACAGCTGCTACTGGGGGTGCCCCTAGTCTAGAGAGACTTACACACAGGGACAGCTGCCACTGGGGGTGCCCCTAGGCTAGAGAGAATCACACAGGTGCAGCTGCCACTGGGGGTGTCCCTAAGCTAGAGAGACTCACACACAGGGACAGTTGACACTGGGGTTGCCCCTAGGCTAGAGAGACTCACACACAGGGACAGCTGTCACTGGGGGTACCCCTAGGCTAGACTCACACACAGGGACAGCTGTCACTGGGGGTGCCCCTAGGCTAGAGAGACTCACACACAGGGACAGCTGTCACTGGGGGTGCCCCTAGGCTAGAGAGACTCACACACAGGGACAGCTGTCACTGGGGGTGCCCCTGGGCTAGAGAGACTCACACACAGGGACAGCAGCCACTTGGGATGCCCCTAGGCCAGACTCACACACAGGGACAGCTGTCACTGGGGGTGCCCCTAGGCTAGAGAGACACACACAGTGACAGCTGTCATTAGGGGTGCCCCTAGGCTAGACCAGACTCACACACAGGGACAGCTGTCACTGGGGGTGCCCCTAGGCTAGAGAGACTCACACACAGGGACAGCTGCCACTGGGGGTGCCCCTAGGGTAGACCAGACTCACACACAGGGACAGCTGTCACTGGGGGTGCCCCTAGGCTAGAGAGACTCACACACAGGGACAGCTGTCACTGGGGGTGCCCCTAGGCTAGAGAGACTCACACACAGGGACAGCTGTCACTGGGATTGCCCCTAGGCCAGACTCACAGACAGGGACAGCTGTCACTGGGGGTGCCCCTAGGCTAGAGAGACTCACACACAGGGACAGCTGCCACTGGGGGTGCCCCTAGGCTAGACCAAACTCACACACAGGGACAGCTGTCTCTGGGGGTACCCATAGGCGAGAGAGAATCACACACAGGGACAGCTGTCACTGGGGGTGCCCCTAGACCAGATTCACACACAGGGACAGCTGCCACTGGAGGTGCCCCTAGGCTAGAGAGACTCACACACAGGGACAGCTGTCACTGGGGGTGCCCCTAGGCTAGAGAGACTCACACACAGGGACAGCTGTCACTGGGGGTGCCCCTAGGCTAGGCCAGACTCACACACAGGGACAGCTGTCACTGGGGGTGCCCCTAGGCTATACAGACTCACACACAGAGACAGCTGTCACTGGGGGTGCCCCTAGGCTAGGCCAGACTCACACACAGGGACAGCTGTCACTGGGGGTGCCCCTAGGCTAGAGAGACTCACACACAGGGACAGCTGTCAATGGCGGTGCCCCTAGGCTAGAGAGATTCACACACAGGGACAGCTGTCACTAGGGGTGCCCCTAGGCTAGAGAGATTCACACACAGGGACAGCTGTCACTGGGGGTGCCCTAGGCTAGAGAGACTCACACACAGGGACAGCTGCCACTGGGGGTGCCCCTAGACCACACTCACACACAGGGACAGCTGTCACTGAGGGTGCCCCTAGGCTAGGCCAGACTCACACACAGGGACAGCTGTCACTGGGGGTGCCCCTAGGCTAGAGAGACTCACACACAGGGACAGCTGTCACTGGGGGTGCCCCTAGGCTAGAGAGACTCACACACACGGACAGCTGTCACTGGGGGTGCCCCTAGGCTAGACCAGACTCACACAGGGACAGCTGTCACTGGGGGTGCCCCTAGGCTAGAGAGACTCACACACAGGGACAGCTGCCACTGGGGGTGCCCCTAGGCTACAGACACACACAGGGACAGCTGTCACTGGGGGTGCCCCTAGGCTAGAGAGACTCACACACAGGGACAGCTGTCACTAGGGGTGCCCCTAGACCAGACTCACACACAGGGACAGCTGTCACTGGGGGTGCCCCTAGGCTAGAGAGACTCACACACAGGGACAGCTGTCACTAGGGGTGCCCCTAGACCAGACTCACACACAGGGACAGCTGTCACTGGGGGTGCCCCTAGGCTAGAGAGACTCACACACAGGGACAGCTGTCACTGGGGGTGCCCCTAAGCTAGAGAGACTCACACACAGGGACAGCTACCACTAGGGGTGCCCCTAGGCTAGAGAGACTCACACACAGGGACAGCTGTCACTGGGGGGGGCCCTAGGCTAGAGAGACTCACACACAGGGACAGCTGTCACTGGGGGTACCCCTAGGCTAGAGAGACTCACACACAGGGACAGCTGCCACTGGGGGTGCCTCTAGGCTAGACTCACACACAGAGACAGCTGTCACTGGGGGTGCCCCTAGGCTAGAGAGACTCAGACACAGGGCTGGTCACAGCGGAGAGAGGCAAATGGCATTAACATGAATAACCTCCTTTAAAAAAGTGTTTCATTATTTATTTTTTAAACAACGGTTGTATTAAGAAACTTCGGTTTAACTCACGGCCTTTGGAGAAGTTTAGGGAAACGCGGCGTTTATAACCCCCCACAAATTCTCTTTTTTTATTTTTTTAACGATTAGCAAAGCCGTCCGTACAAACAATTGTAATTTATATATGTATTTTATTATTTTATTGTTTCCCTTCAACGTGACTTTACCGAAAGAGCTGAGAATATGCCTGAAAAGGAGGCAACTAATTGATGATTCGATGCATTGCCACCGGGATTCTGAAAAGGTTGTGCACAATTTGGAATTGACGACGAGAAGGAGACTGGACTTCTGATTTGCCTGATTTGACCACGGCAAACAAAGACAAAGATCCCCCGTATAGCCTGTAACAGACTGTAGGGGCAAGTGCTGTTAGCGAACAGCACCTATGAAGGCCGGAACGATACACGAGGGGGTGGGTGGCCAGCACCACGCCCGACCGCCTTTGTCTCCCCAGTGGCAATGTTTACTACACACCGCACCAAGTACTCATCTGAGGCTGAGTCGACCTAGGGGAGGCCCAGGACCGGTTCAGATAATCGTCACTGGTGTTGTTGGCCGTGAGCGGGAATCGAACCCGGGTCGCCAGGTTTATAGCCCAGCGTAGCGCTAACAGCTACACTACCACTCCTCACTAACACACACAGACACACGCAGAGGGCCTGCAGTTAAATGTGAAACCGTCTAAACAAAACGAGATGCATCGCTCCTAACTGCGATTCGCCATGGGTGAGCGCAACGATTTCAAGAGCCAGAATGTCCCGCAGGGCTATATAGCAAATAAGTGAAAACTATGAAAACCATGAAGCGCACGTTCACGCATAGTCACGTGACTCCGCGCGCCGCGTGACGTCACGTGACGTCACGCGGCGGGCACGCCCACTTGGTGCGCGCCGTGGGTACGGCAGCGTCACGGGGAGCGGTGAGTCCGTACGTGCCCGCACCTACACCCACCTACACCCACCCACACCCACCCACCACCCACCCACCACCCACCCACCCACCACCCACCCACACCCACCACCCACCCACCCACCACCCACCATCCACCCACCCACCATCCACCCACCAACCACCCACCCACCACCACCACCCACCCACCCACCCACACCCACCCACCACCCACCATCCACCCACCAACCACCCACCCACCCACCCACCACCCACCCACCACCCACCCACCACCCACCCACCACCCACCCACACCCACCACCCACCCACCCACCCACCACCCACCCACCCACCACCCACGACCCACCACCCCCCCCCACCACCACCCACCCACCACCCACCACCAACACCCACCACCACCCACCCACCTAACACCACCCCCCACACCCACCACCACCCACCCACCACCACCACCACCCCCACCACCACCACCCCCACCACCACCCACCCCCACCACCACCACCCCCACCACCACCACCACCACCCCCCACACCCACCACCACCCACCATCACCCCCACCACCACCCATCCACCTACCACCCACCCACCACCCACCCACCCACCACCCCCCCACCCACCACCACCCCACCACCACCCACACCCACCCCACCACCACCCCCACCCCACCCCCACCACCACCATCACCATCACCCACTCCCACCCACACCCACCCACCAACCCACCACCCACCCACCAACACCACCACCACCACCCCCCACCCACCACTCACCAACCACCCCCCCCACCCACCACCCACCCACCACCCCCCCACCCACACCACCACCACCACCCACACACCACCCACCCCCCACCCACCACCACCACCCCCAACCACCCACCACCCCCCACCCAACCACCACCACCACCCACCACCACCCCACCACCATCCACACCCACCCCACCACCACCCCCAACCACCCACCACTACCCCA
>NW_022639213.1:55000-72500 GCF_010993605.1 Petromyzon marinus
CTCCTCCAATTACCAGATCATCGGCATACATAACGTGGTTGAGCAATAGGGAGCCATCCCTTGACAGCACCCGGGCATCGATCAGCCTCCCATTGTATCTGTACCGGATGGAAATTCCTCCGTTACAGCTACTGAAGACTTCACAAACTACGTGGTCAAACTAGATGTTAAATAATGTTGGAGCCAGAGGACATCCCTGTCGCACCCCAAGGTGTACAGGGAATGGCTCCGACTCCCGGCCACGTAGTTTTACCCGGGCCCGCTCACCATCATGAAGGTCCTTAATGATCGTGAGCAGAGGGTCAGGGACTCCAAAAGCACGAAGAACAACCCAGAGCCCAGGCCTACTGATGGTATCATAGGCCTTGACCAGGTCAATAAAGCAGAGATGTAGGTCTTGCTGGAATTCCCTACACCTCTGCTGTAGCAGACGGACAGAAAATATGGCATCTGTGCAGGACCGCCCTTTCCTGAAACCGCCTTGGGGCTCCGCAAGCCTCTCCTCAGCGTGCCTGGCAAGGCGATGCTGAATAATCCTTGCCAGGACCTTTCCCGGCACACTCATACATTAATTCACCCACCCGTCCACTCATTCATTCGCTCACACGCTGGTCCACTCACACGCTCATGAATCCATTCACCCGCACACTCATTCGCCCATCCACACATCCGCTCGCCCACCCACTCACCCACTCACTCACTCACCCACCCAGCTACCCACCCACCCACTCACCCACTCACCTCCCCACCCACTCGCCCACACACTCACCCAATCGCCCACACACTCACCCATCATTCCACCTCTTCTCCAGCCCATGCCGTGGCCCGTCTAGAGCAGTTCACGCGTTGATGGGATCACGTGCTCATGCTCCATCACGTGTGTTAAGTACATTGCACGGTGCATATTGAACTGAGCCTTGACTTGAACATCTTTCTTTTACCACGAATCAAATCGCAATCGAAATATCTGTCAGGAGGGGGAAAAAAAAAAAATCGCAATGAGATACTTTCCCCAAATCGTTGCGTGCCGTTTATAGTGGCGACCTGTTTCCCGCACCCAACGTTGCCCCGACGTTGCCCCGACGTTGCCCCCGACGTTGCCCCCGACGTTGCCCCCGACCGACAGCGATTCTGCGGTTCCTCTAGCTGGGGGACCACCCTCACCCACACCCACCACAAAGACAAAGATCCCCCGTGTAGCCTTAACGGACTGTAGGGGCAAGTGCTGTTGGCGAGCGGCACCTGTGAAGGCCGACACTGTGGCACACGAGGGGGTGGGTGGCCAGCACCACGCCCGGCCGCCTTTGTCTCTCCCCAGGTGACTCATTTGAGGCCGAGTCGACCTAGGGGAGTCGCAGGACCCGGTTCAGATGTTCGTCACCGGTGGCGTTGGCCGTGAGCGGGAATCGAACTCGGGTCGCTGGGTTCGTAGTTGCGCTAACCGCTACTACACTACACTATACACTACTACACTATACACTACTACACTATACACTACTACACTATACACTACACTATACACTACTACACTATACACTACTACACTACACTATACACTACCGCTACAAACAAACCACACCCACCACACACTCCCCACCACACCCCACCAAACCCAACTACACCCTACCACCACCCATCCCACACCCACCACACCCACCACACACACCACACACACCACACACACACCACACTACACACCACACACACACCACACTACACAACACACACACCACACTACACACCACACTACACACAACACACACACCACACTACACAACACACACACCACACTACACACCACACTACACACAACACACACACCACACTACACCACACACACCATACACACACCACACACCACACGCACACTACACCACACACACCACACACACACCACACGACACACACACCACACTACACCACACACACCACACTACACCACACACACCACACTACACACCACACTACACACACACACTACACCACACTACACCACACACACCATACACACTACACCACACACACACTACACCACACACACACTACACCACACACACACTACACCACACACACACTACACCACACACATCATACACACACCACACTACACCACACACACCACACTACACCACACACACACTACACCACACACACACCACACCACACCACACTACACACACACCACACTACACACTACACCACACTACACCACACTACACCACACACACCACACTACACCACACACACCACACATCACACACACACTACACCACACACACCACACACTACACCACACACACCACACACACACACCACACTACACCACACACACCACACATCACACACACACTACACCACACACACCACACACTACACCACACACACCACACACACCACACACACCACACACACACACACCACACACACACCACACACACCACACTACACCACACACACACTACACCACACACACACCACACCACACCACACTACACACACACCACACTACACACTACACCACACTACACCACACTACACCACACACACCACACTACACCACACACCACACACACCACACACACACTACACCACACACACTACACCACACACACTACACCACACACACACTACACCACACACACACTACACCACACACACACTACACCACACACACCACACTACACCACACACACCACACTACACCACACCACACTACACCACACTACACCACACACCCGACCACTTAACCGTCGCTCGCTCCATACACCTCCAATCCGCCGCCGGCAAACGCTGCCCCCTCCTCCCCCCTCCCCCTCCTCCCCATCCTCCTCCTCCTCCTCCCCCTCCTCCCCCCTCCTCCCCCTCCTCCCCCTCCTCCCCATCCTCCCTTGCCTCCCCATCCTCCCCATCCTCCTCCTCCCCCTCCCCATCCTCCCCTGCCTCCACTGCCTCCTCCCCCGCCTCCTCCTCCGCATCCAACCCCTGCTCCCCATCCTCCCCCGCCTCCTCCTCCTCCTGCTCCCCCGCCTCCACCCCCGCCTCCCCCTCCCCCCCCGCCTCCGCCTCCGCGCAGCGCCTCGCCGCGAGGCCGCTGGCCAGCGCGTGCCGCTTGACGTGCTTCTTGAGGTCCGAGGCCTGCCGGAAGGCGCGGCCGCACTCGCCGCAGGGGTGCGGCCGCGCCTCCGAGTGGATCATCACGTGCGTCTTGAGGTTGCACGACAGCGAGAAGGCCTTGCCGCAGACGGGGCACCGGTGGGGCTTCTCGCCCGTGTGCGTGCGCAGGTGCGTCTTGAGGCTCGTCGGGTAGTTGAAGATCTTCCCGCACAGCGGGCAGCCGTAGGGCTTCTCGCCCGTGTGCGTGCGCATGTGGATCCTGAGGCTGGTCGCGCAGGCGTACGTCTTGTCGCACGCCGAGCACACGTACGGACGCTCGCCCGAGTGCGTGCGCATGTGCGACTTGAGGTTCGAGGCGCCGGCGAAGGCCTTGCCGCAGACGGAGCATTCGTGGCGGGCCTCTCCGGCTGCGGCGGCCGCGGCACCGCAGTCGCCGTGCGTCTCGGCGTGCCGCCGGAGCTCCGATGCCGTCGCGAACGCCTCGCCGCACGCGGCGCACGGCCGCGGCCTCCGCTCGCCGCCTCCTCCACCGCCTCCGCCGCCTCCGCCGCCTCCACCGCCTCCGCCGCCTCCTCCGCCGCCTCCGTGGCTCTTGAGGTGCCGCTTGAGCTTGGAGGAGCAGGCGAAGGCCTTGCCGCAGGCGGCGCACCCGTACGGCCGTTCGCCCGTGTGCGCCCGCCCGTGCTCCTTGAGCTTGGAGGCGCTGGCGTAGGCCTTGTCGCAGAGGGCGCACTTGTGCGGCCGTTCGCCCGTGTGCGCCATCGTGTGCATGCGCAGGCTCACGAGCTGGATGAAGGCCTTGCCGCAGAGGGCGCAGCGGTGCGGCCGCTCTCCCGTGTGCGTCCTGGAGTGCACCTTGAGGTTCGACGAGCAGGCGTAGGTCTTGCCGCACTCGTCGCAACGGTGGGGCCTAGCGGCGCCGGCGGCCGCGGCGCCGGTGGCCCGGCGGGGCCGCGGCGGCTGTCCGGGGATGGCGGGGCGGCGGCCTGGGCGGCGGCGAGGGCCGGAGCCGTCGGCATTGTCGGCGTTGTCGTTGTTGTTGTTGTTGTCGTGAGTCCGCTGGTGCTTGCGCATGTTGCCCTTGTACTCGGACTTGTAGGGGCAGCGCTCGCACTGGTGGACCTTGCGGCGGGCCGGCCGCGAGTGCAGCTGCATGTGCACACGCAGGCCGTGGCTCTTGGGGAAGTCGCGGCCGCACACGGGGCAAGCGTGGCGCTCCGCGGGGGCGGCGGAGGGGGAGGGGGAGAGGGAGGAGGGGGGTGAGGGGTGGGCTGAGGCGGCGATGACGGCTGAGCGACGGAGTCGCGGGGGAGAGGAGAGGGGAGGGGAGGGGAGGGAGGAGGGGAGGGAGGGAGGGAGGGAGGGAGACAGGGAGGGAGGGAGGGAGACAGGGAAGGAGGGAGGAGGGAGGGAGGGAGGAGGGAGGGAGGGAGGGAGGGAGGGAGGGAGGGAGGGAGGGAGGGAGGGAGGGAGGGAGGAGGGAGGGAGGGAGGGACAGGGAGGGAGAGATTCTCAATCACAAAGTGCGTGAGACGTTCATGACAATCAGCTCTGTCCGCGAGTCCATCTCTCTGCCCAATCGGCCTACCTCTGTCTGTGTGTCTGTGTGTGTCTCTGTGTGTCTGTGTGTTTGTGTCTGTGTGTGTCTGTCTGTGCGTGTCTGTGTGTGTCTGTCTGTGTGTGTCTGTGTGTGTGTGTGTCTGTCTGTGTGTAGTCCGGCAAAACAACCCCCTACCTCCGCGCGGTGCCGGACGGGCAACTCTGTCGTGGACAGTGCTGTGGGGGGAGGCCCAATTCCGATTGGCCCTCTCCCCTCATGGCGTCTGCGACCACCACAGGGGCTAAACGGGGGCTCTGGACGGGTGCGAGGGGCTGGTAAACCCCTCCACCTTTGTTGTATAAGGCCCTTTTTCCATCATTAACCACGATAAAATATTTGCCGATACACATATAATTTTTTTCCTTTCGAAATAATGAATGAAAACGGCAAGCACAAGCAACCAGCACGTGGAGGATCATGGAAGGGCCGTAGAATTGAAATTAAAAATAATAGGCTCACGGGAAGGCTGGGAATGCGTAGATAACGCTCCCTCACCGCGGCTGGATGGATAACACACCACACGTGCAAGCAGAGAGGAAATTCCTTGCTGACGAAGGCGTCCGCAGACCTCGGCAAACAAATCAAGTCGGGTGGACATCACAAGGCGTGGTCACGCGGGAACACCGACGCTAACACTATTCACCCTTAAAATGTGCGACGCCCTTGCCCGTTGCCCGACCCCACAGACACCAAGGAGTGCCAATCGCGACCTTGTTGAACGTGAAGCCAGCAACATCCGAGTGGCGGTAAACCGAGGGCAACGGGGGAGAGGGAGAGACGGCTTCGTCTTCCCGCAACACAGACAGAGAGGCGCCCTTGAGACGGTTCGCAACATCTCTTGTTTTTTTGTTTTTGTGAAAGAGGCGGCAACTGAAACCATGCCGTAAATGACGCACACAAGGACACGCACACGGACGCACGGACGGACGGACAATTACGGACACACACCCCAGACCACGACACACAGCAAAAATCAAAACAAGCTCCGCCTTGTGTGGGGAGGAGGAGCCAAGGGATAAGGGATTTCGGCATCAAATACGACACTACAGCATTGAAAATCAGGAGAGCGGTGGCGCGCCACCAGCTCATCAATCATCGGACCCAGCTCAGGAGGACCAACTCAACTCAACTGCTCCGTGAGAAAGAAAATCAACCGCCGTCGACGCGGAAGAGGTTTCTGCAGCTTCGCCGGGGCGGCGAGCTTCGCCGGGGCGGCGAAGCTTCGCCGGGGCGGCGAGCTTCGCCGGGGCGGCGAAGCTTCGCCGGGGCGGCGAAGCTTCGCCGGGGCGGCGAAGCTTCGCCGGGGCGGCGAAGCTTCGCCGGGGCGGCGAGCTTCGCCGGGGCGGCGAAGCTTCGCCGGGGCGGCGAAGCTTCGCCGGGGCGGCGAAGCTTCGCCGGGGCGGCGAGCTTCGCCGGCCGCTCGGCCGCAGGGGGGGTCGCACCGTCGCAACGGGCGCACCGCCGGCGCCCGACAGAGCAGCCGGCGGTCAAACACTCGGCGACCCGCCCGCGCCCGACTCGGCTCGAGCCGAGCCGAGTCGGCCCGAGCCGAGCCGAGCCGAGCCGGCCACGGTGGGCCGAAGGGAAATCGACCCGACACGGATGGCGCGCGCAACTGGCCCCCCACCCACACGGCAAACCGAGGCGTCTGCTTGACGGAAAGAATCAATCAAGTCCGAGCAGTGACCGTTCAACGCAATGTATCGATGCCTCCAAACATACACACACGGGTCGCGAACCAAAGGGCCCGATTGCTCACGTCCGTGAACCAAATCGGTCTGCCGCGAAGGAATCGCGGCAGGCCGAGCGGACACTCCGTCGTTCACAAGTACATTCGGAATTTTCCACCCTTAATGTTTTGGGTTTTTTTTTGGGGCTGTACTTCTAATCGTGTAAATTCCCAACCGATCCATCGATACGAATTCACCCTTGACACCTTCGCCACGGACCTACGCTCACGTGGGAGGGGAGGGAGGGGGGACAGCGTAGCCAACCGGCTTCCCCATCAGGCGATCTGGTCCACAATTAATTAAACGTTGGCCCAAAAGATGAGGATATCAGGGGAGAGCGTGCACACCCCACAGCACACCCTCACCCCGAGCCACTTCCGCAATCGCATAACCTGTCCGATGGATCTGTTGATACACTTGTGCCTTTGGGAATGACGACTGTCTTGATCGCCCTCTTCGCGCGAATATTGTCGTGCGATCTTTACGCCCCTTTCGCTACTGATGGCCGCCGCACGTACTCACGTACTCCACAGGACACTCAACCGTTCCGCGACCCAATGTGCTAGCGACGTGATGATGCGGGTTGCTCTCATGGATCCATGAACGGACGCGGTACCGCGCGTGGAAATTCCGGTATGATCGTTCGTAATGAGAGTCGGTTTTTTTTGTTTTGTTTAGATGTTTTAACGACTCTCTCTCTCTCTATCACCATACTCTTTTGGTTCTATTCGGTGAAGTCACAAGGCCGCTGTTTTATTTTTCGATTTAAAGCTTTCGTGACTGCAATGATTCATCTTCTTTGGTTCTTTCGGTAAAGTCACCACCACGTAGAATGAGAATAAAATAATAAATTGATAAAATAACAATAACACAATATTCTCACGACGTTTCGGCCGCGACACAAGCGCCCTTCATCAGGTGAAGGGGGCGAGACTGTCTGGTAGGACAGCGCTGGAGTGAAAGAGCCACGTTCAGATCACGGCTTTTAAGCCTCAACTTTAGCACTTAAACGTGGCTCTCTCACTCCAGCGCTGTCCTACCAGACAGTCTTGTCCCTTCACCTGATGAAGGCCGCTTGTGTCGCGGCCGAAACGTCGTGAGAATATTATTATTGTGTTATTGTTATTTTATCAATTTATTATTTTATTCTCATTCTACGTGGTGGTGACTTTACCAAAAGAACCAAAGAAGAAGTTTTATTTTTGTTACCTACGTGACTTTGCCGAACAGAAGCCAAAGAGTGTGGATCCTTGCAGTCACGGACGCTTCAAATCTCCGTCGCCGACCGCTCGCGTTGCGTGGGGAATGAGTCAAAGTGCTGCCGTCAAAGTGAAAAAATCGCAGTCGTGACGATGCCGCGTTGACACTGCGTTGGAATTCCCCGAGCCGAGGAGTTGCATCTTTTGAGAGTTAAAGCTTAGTCAGAAGCAAAATTGGTGAACGCAGAAGTGTTGTGCGTTTCTTTCCTGAATCACGCATGAGGACGGAATTTCCCGCGCTGAGATCTGAACTTGGCGACCGTGCATAAACACGCTCGTCCATACTCGACAGATGTCAAGGCGACAATAATTGCGTCGCACCGATCGCTAATGCGAAGTTAAACGGCGAAGCCGAAGTTTAATCTGGCATGCTCGCAGCAACCGCGTGACGGACATACGATAATAATAATTATTGCATTATCCCGACTGATAACCGGAACCCTCGTCAACGGGGCGGTTCCTGGTTATCACAAAGGCTGTAAATTAACACAACCACACCCACTCGTGTAAATTAATACGACGAGCTCTCTTTTCATCGGTTGCGTAGCGCTGCGCGGAAGCTACCCGGTCTGTCGCTCCGCGCTAAGCTCTGGGCCTTCTCGGCCACGGTCGTTCCCCTCCCCTTCTTCCACGCCTTACGGAAAACGTGGACCCCTCCCTTAATGGAGCGCCTTCGCCGGTTAGAAACATTGAGGCCGGCATGCCTGCTACGTCGATGGCCACGGGGTCCTGGGTGTACACCCACCACCGGAGCGGAGCGGAAGAACGGCAGGCGCATCTTACAGATGGCCAGCCGATGGCCAGAGGGCAGATCAGCTCCACGGTAGGTCCTGGGTGTCAAGGGCATGGGCCCGCATCCGCTGGTCCAGTCACTAACGCAGTCCAGCAGACGTTCTTGGCTTGGAGCCGGCGTGCATCCGCGATGTTGTGTGGATCCGCCCCCTACTGGGCGTCCGTGCATCAAGCGCCTCGGAGCCGACCGGATTCCACCTCCGACAGCGTCGACAAATCAACAGTCGGGACCCTCCCCCCACCCACCCACCCACCCCCCACTCACCCCCACCCCCCTCACCGTCATCCTCCAGCGCCACCTCGACCTCTGCGACGTCGCACGAGGCCGCCCGGCGCTGCCGAAGGCTGGCAACCACCGCCCGCAGCTCCCCTCCTCGCCCACCTCGTCGCCCACCTCCTCCTCCTCTTCCGCCTCCTCCTCCTCTTCCGCCTCCTCCGCCTCTTCCTCCTCCTCCTCGGCCCCCCACAGGGGCCCTGAGGTCTCCCGCTCGGACGCGGAGGTCCACTCCCTGAGCTGGGATTTATACAAACACACAGACACACACACATACATATACACACACACATACATATACACACATACATATATATACACACACATACACACACACACATATATATACACACACATACATATACACACATACATACACATACATACATACACACACACATACACACACACATACATACACATACATACACATACATACACACATACATACACATACATACACACACACACATACACATACATACACACACACAGACACACACATATATACACACATACACACACATACACACACACACATATATACACACATACACAGACACACACATACATACACACATATACACACATACACACATTTACACACACACACATACACACATACACACACACACATACACACACACATACACACACACATATACACACACATACATACATTTACACACACACACATATACACACAATTACACACACACAGACACACACATATATACACACATACACACACATACACACATACACACACACATACATACACATACATACACACACATACATACACACATACACACACATACAAAGACAAAGATCCCCCATGTAGCCTTAACAGACTGTTGGGGCAAGTGCTGTTAGCGAGCACCTTTGAAGGCCGGAACAGTACACGAGGGGGTGGGTGGCCAGCACCACGCCCGACCGCCTTTGTCTCCCCAGTGGCGATGTTTATACACCGCACCAGGTACTCATTTGCGGCTGAGTCGACCTAGGGGAGGCCCGGGACCGGTTCAGATAATCGTCACTGGTATTGGCCGTGAGCGGGAATCGAACCCGGGTCGCACACACACATACATACACCTGTACATACATACACACACATACACACACACATACACACACACACATACACACACATATACACACACACACATACAACAACAACCGCCATTCGCCACTAAGTGGCGGTGACGTCACCACGACGCTTGTGCCAGGCCATGTGCACCTTGAGGCCACGTGAAGTGTCGAATGCCCGCTGGCAGGAGGTCACGGGGCAGACCCAGGTGCCACGGGTCGACTGACTGAGATGACTGGCTGATGCACCACCTGTGCCCCCTACTGTGCCAACCTGCTGTGCCATAGCCACCCGGCGCTCCGCTCGTTGTTGTGAGCGTCGCTCCTCCGCCCTCCGTTGTTGTTGGAGGGCGACTGCCTCCAACTGCCCAGTAGCGTCCTTCATGAGCCTCCTCCACAGAGGGCGATCTTGACACCGCTGGTACCAGTCATCGGCAAGTCCACTCAGCTCCACGTCCTCCTGAACCACATCACTCCATCTCTTCTCTAGCCCGTGCCGCGCCCGTTTAGCCCCCTCGATCTGGCCGAACAAAAGCTGTTTCGGCATGCGGTGGCTGGGCATGCAGGCTACATGACGGAGCCATCGCAGCCTTGCCTGCCGGAGGAGCTCACCGATGGGACCTTGCCCAGATCTTTCAAGGATTTGTGAGCTCCTCACACAATCCAGCCTGGTTAAACCCAGGATCAAAATAGATGTTAAATAATGTGGGAGCCAGAGGACATCCCTGTCACACCCCAAGGTGTACAGGGAATGGCTTTGACTCCCGGCCACGTAGTTTTACCCGGGCCCGCTCACCATCATGAAGGTCCTTAATGATCGTGAGCAGAGGGTCAGGGACTCCAAAAGCACGAAGAACAACCCAGAGCCCAAGCCTACTGATGGAATCATAGGCCTTGACCAGGTCAATAAAGCACAGATGTAGGACTTTATGGAATTCGCTACACCTCTGCTAAATATGACATCTGTGCAGGACCGCACTTTCCTGAAACCGCATTGGGGCTCCGCAAGCCTCTCCTCAGCGTGCCTAGCAAGGCGATGTTGAATAATCCTTGCCAGGACCTTTCCCGGCACACTGAGGAGTGAGATGCCCCTGTAGTTGTTACAGTCTGTGCGGTCCCCCCTTCTTAAAGAGGGGGACCACCAGGGCATCCTTCCAATCCTGCGGAAGCCGTCCAGTGGTCCAGACTGTTGTTATGATGTCATGTAAGGTAGTCTGTGCACATACGCCACCCTCCCTCAGCATTTTGCTTGGGAGATCATCTCTGCCCGCTGCCTTTCCTGGTCTCAGACTCCAGATCGCCTTCAGTACTTCCTCAACAGATGGCACCTCAGCCAGCCACTCACACGGGGTGGCTTCTTCCAATATTTGAGGCACCGTAGCCTCAGCAGGGTCATCCCCACTTTGTGCCATGATGATTTCCTGGCTGAGGGGTTTCCCCTCCCCCAGGACCTCACAGAAATGCTCAACAAATTTGCAAACCTGTTCCTGGGGGTCGGAGATTGGAACACCATTTTTTTCCCCTAATGATGGTAATAGGTGTGCCGCTGCAGGTTACTTTTTGACGGAGTTAAATAGAGATCTGTGATCACGGGCCACTGAGGCAGACTCCATCTCCTCAGCAACCCGCGACCACCACCCATCCTTGCAGCGCCTCACGGCTCTCCGAACCTCCGAGCGAAGGCTGCGGTAAGCCTCCTCATTCTCTGACGTGGGATTCTGTAGCCGATGACAGTGGGCCTGTCGCTTTTTCTCAACTATCCTGAACACCTCCTATGTCAGCCAGGGTCTCTGGGGAGGTCTGGACCGCGTACCCAAAGCGGCAACTGCAGCTGCATGAGTCAGTCCTAAACCTCGCCCATTTACCCTCGACATCAGGAGGAGTGGGGGGCGATGCCAACCCCAGCCGCAAGCGATGATGAAATTCTTGCTTGCAACTTTCATCAGCTGAGACCAGGCCACTTTAGGTTGGAATGGGGTCCTGGGTGTACACCCACCACCGGAGTGGAAGAATGGCAGGCGCATCTTACAGATGACTAGTCGATGGTCAGAGGGCAGATCAGCTCCACGGTAGGTCCTGTTGTCAAGGACATGGGCCCGCATCCGCTGGTCCGTCACTATGTAGTCCAGCAGATGTTCTTGCTTGGACCCGGCATGCATCCATGATGTTGTGTGGATGCGCCGATGCCGGAACAGCGTGTTGGTAATTACAAGCCCATGGGCTGCACAGAAATCTAGCAGCCTCCTACCGTTGTTATTGAGCTGATCTGGCCCATGCCCTCCAATCACTTCAAACCAGAGGTTTGCATCGTCACCAACTCGGGCATTGAAGTCACCAACAAGATGACTCTATCCCGAGGGGCCACTTTAGCCAGCACCTGTGACAGGAGGTCATAGAAGGCATCTGACTCATCGGCCTTGCCTGCATCCCTCCACGGATGTTTGTCTTCGGTGGGGGCATAAGTAACCACGACCACCACTCCTCGCCTCCGGTTGACGGGAAGGCGAGCCCAAAGTAGCCTGGGGCTTAAAGCTTCCCACACCTCACCGCCACGCTCCCACGCCCCCTTCATTATCTTGTTCAGAAGAAGAGACACACCCTGCTGTTTGGCAGTCTCCTGCCTCGAGTAGAGGACTGTCCCACCCCTCACGGTGGCAGGAGCCAGAACCGGTCCACCGGACCCTCCCGAATACCGCGGAGATCCAGGCGGTACCGGTCCAGCTCCCGACGGAGGAGCGGGTAGCCTCTCCTCCCGCAGCGAGCGTTCGGTAAATAGCCACCCGCAGTGGCTATTTACCGAACGGTGCGGGGTCCTTCGTCACGAGCTCCGTTTCATTTGGTTTTGCGGAAAATTTAATTGAAGGTGGAGGGGTTACCGGCCCCCGGGCACTCGTCCAGGGCCCCCCCCCCCCGCCGTTTGCCGCTGTGATCGCTACGAGCGCCATGCTGGGAACATCCGATGGGAATCGACCTTCCACCCCCACCCCGCATAGCCACCACAGCGTTAACGTCCGGTAACTACCACCACCACCATCACAGACACCACAGCGTTACCGTCCGATAACTACCACCACCACCACCGTCACAGACGCCACAACGTTACCGTACGATAACTACCAACACCACCGTCACAGACGCCACAACGTTACCGTACGGTAACTACCACCACCACCGTCACAGACGCCACAACGTTACCGTCCGATAACTACCACCACCACCGTCACAGACACCACAACGTTACCGTACAGTAACTACCACCACCACCATCACAGACACCACAACGTTACCGTACAGTAACTACCACCACCACCGTCACAGACACCACAACGTTACCGTACAGTAACTACCACCACCACCGTCACAGACGCCACAACGTTACTGTACAGTAACTACCACCACCACCGTCACAGACACCACAGCGTTAACGTACGGTAACTACCACCACCACCGTCACAGACACCACAACGTTACCGTACGGTAACTACCACCACCACCGTCACAGACGCCACAACGTTACCGTACGGTAACTACCACCACCACCATCACAGACACCACAGCGTTACCGTCCGATAACTACCACCACCACCGTCACAGACGCCACAACGTTACCGTACGGTAACTACCAACACCACCATCACAGACGCCACAACGTTACCGTACGGTAACCACCGCCACCGGCACAGACACCACAACGTTACCGTACGGTAACCACCCCCACCCCGCATAGCCACCACAGCGTTAACGTCCGGTAACTACCACCACCGTCACAGACACCACAACGTTACTGTACAGTAACCACCACCACCGTCACAGACACCACAACGTTACCGTACAGTAACCACCACCACCGTCACAGACGCCACAACGTTACCGTACGATAACTACCACCACCACCGTCACAGACACCACAACGTTACCGTCCGGTAACCACCACCACCACCATCACCGCCACCACCATCACCACCACCATCATCACCACCACTGTTACCACCACCATCACCACCACCACAATGGCCACCATCACCACCACCACCACCATCACCACCACCATCAACAGGACAATGATCACTATCACCACCACCATCAACACCACCACCCCCATCACCACCACCATCACCACAACCATCACCATCACCACCACCATCACCACCATCTCCACTACCACCACCACTACCACCATCACCACCACCAAAGGCAAGGGACAGGTTTGTAAATGGAGGAATATGCGCAGAGTCAAACTCACCATCATCACCCCCATCACCATCATCATCACCTCCATCACCATCCTCATATTTAAGCCGACTCCTCTGCCAGATCTCATAGGCCAGATCATCCTCTTGTTTGATGTGCGATGATCCTGCATGCGTGCACACAGAGAGACACGGACATAGAGATGGAGAGAGATGGGGAGAGATGGAGAGAGATGGAGAGAGATGAAGAGAGATGGAGAGAGATGGAGAGATATGGAGAGGGATGGAGAGAGATCGAGAGAGATGGAGGAGAGAGATGGAGGAGAGAGATGGAGGAGAGAGATGGAGGAGAGAGATGGAGGAGAGAGATGGACAGATGGAGAGAGATGGAGAGAGATGGAGAGAGAGATGGAGTGAGAGAGATGGAGAGAGAGAGAGATGGAGGGGGATGGAGAGAGAGAGATGGAGAGAGAGAGAGATGGAGAGAGAGAGATGGAGAGAGAGAGATGGAAAGAGAGAGAGAGATGGAGAGAGAGAGATGGAGAGAGAGAGAGATGGAGAGAGAGAGAGATGGAGAGAGAGATGGAGAGAGAGATGGAGAGAGATGGCGAGAGATGGAGGGAGATGGAGGGAGATGGAGGGAGAGAGATGGAGAGAGATGGAGAGAGTTTGAGAGAGATGGAGAGATGGAGGGAGAGAGATGGAGAGAGATGGAGAGAGATGGAGAGAGATGGAGAGAGTTTGAGAGAGATAGAGAGAGATGGGGAGAGAGAGAGATGGAGGGAGAGAGATGGAGAGAGTTTGAGAGAGATGGAGAGAGATGGGGAGAGAGAGAGAGATGGAGGGCGAGAGATGGAGGGAGAGAGATGGGGAGAGTTTGAGAGAGATGGAGAGATGGAGGGAGAGATGGAGGGAGAGAGATGGAGAGAGATGGAGAGAGATGGAGAGAGTTTGAGAGAGATAGAGAGAGATGGGGAGAGAGAGATGGAGGGAGAGAGATGGAGAGAGATGGGAAGAGAGAGAGATGGAGGGAGAGATGGAGATGGAGGGAGAGAGATGGAGAGAGTTTGAGACAGATGGAGAGAGATGGAGGCAGACAGACGGAGACTTTTGACTTTCAAACAACTTTCATCGCCGCCAGCAGCGACAGCACTGGATGCGATTTCGAAATGAAACGCACAAAGCCACCAGCGACACAAATGCAAACAAACGCTGAAAAAAATTCCACGCGGTGACAAGCCGAGCGCTTCAGAAGGCGAGCACGATGGACGCCGTCCACGGCCGGTACAGAGAGATGGCGGGGGCTCGTCCGGCACTCGGCGTGCTCCAAGCCGGAGCCGCGCCTTCAGCAGGCCCCCAGTCTCCGTTCTGTACACCGCCAACTTCCCCGCCGTTGTAGAAGGGCACCCCCAGTTTCCTGAAGCTTATTTCCCGCCCCGCCCCGCCCCACCTTCACTGCCGGTCCAGTACGTCATTGTTATGCCAATTCCTTTGTCAAGGCGTTTTTTTTTTTGTTCCCTCCCACACAGCCTCAAAGGACGGCGACCTGGCCTTGTGGCTGCCTTCACTCCGACGCCGTCCTCTGGACAGCACGGTCCCTTCGCCTGATGAAGGCCGCTTGCGTTGCGGCCGAAACGTCGGGATTTTTGTTGACATTTTACTTTCGCCCACGTGACTTTACCCAATAGAACCCAAGAGCACGCGCCCCCCCCCCCCCCCCCCCCCCCCCCCCGCCAAAAAGGCCGAACATTCCGTTTGAGCCGCTGGCAGCGTCAGTACCGGTGGGGCAAGACCCTCCCTGGCACCGCAAGGAAGTGCACCGAGTCTCTTACCCCCCCGGGCGAGATTCGGCCGACCTCCACCGGAGAGGTCACCGCAGCGTTTGGCTAACGGGAGAGACTTCGCGCGTTTGCTTCCACGGGGAAAGGGGACGCCCGGCCGCTGGTTTATCTCCGCGAGTCTGGATGTGCCCCCCGCCCCCCCCCGCCCCGTGCGAGATGAGGGCCTGGCCGAGTCGACGCCAGGGAGCTTGTCCACGGTGCCCGTCAGGGCTCGCCCTGCCGAAGGCCCTTCTCCCGATCCAACAGGAGGAGGGCCGGTGTCCGCGTTTGCGCGCTTCGGCGAGCGGGATCGACCACGTCTCTCGACCCGTACCCGATGCCGTCGTACGCGCACCGGCCTGGGATACCAACACCACTGCCAGCACCTTGGAGAAAACGTTGCAGTCGGCGCACAAAAGAGGGGGGCGCGCCGGTCGCCAGTTCACGAGTTGGCGCAGCTCCGCCCCCCCCCCCCCCCCCCTATCTTGGGTAGCGGGGAGACCACCGCCTCTCCTGCAGCTCTGCGAGGAGTTTCCGCCCTCCGCAGGCCTCTCCGTCAACGGTCGCAGTAGCGGAGGGCCAAGCTCGTCCACGGAAGGCCGCGAGAAACTCAACCTGGCACGCCGTCGATCCACCCCGGGGGGCTTTACCAGGCCGCGAGCCCCTTTTCACAGCGGGTGTGGAGCTCCTCACCGCTGCGGGGTGACGGCGGCTGTCCAGACGATCCCGCTCGGGGACCCCCTAAGGTAGGGGGACCCCTAAGGTAGGGGGACCCCCTAAGGTAGGGGGACCCCCTAAGGTAGGGGGACCCCCTAAGGTAGGGGGACCCCTACCCCCCCCGCCCGCCTTGAGACCACCACCACCACCACCGCCACCATCACCACCACCGCCACCACCACCACCACCACCACCACCACCGCCACCATCACCACCATCACCACCACCACCACCACCACCGCCACCACCACCACCACCACCGCCACCACCACCACCACCACCACCACCGCCACCGTCGCGAGTGGTGGGAGGGGGCAGGGCCCTCGCTAGGATTCATTCAGGACGAACTCGACAGAAATCCGGTGGCCTTCGGCGATGTCTTCGCGAACCGAGCACAACCGGCGACTTTACCGGTGGGGAGAGTCGCGACCGCGCTTCGCGTCCCCCGACAAAGCGGCAGATCTGGTCCCACCCCCTTGTCCCTTTGTCGCTGCCGCAGTTCAGACTGGCGACCCCACGATGGCCGAAGCCATCGTGGGGTTGGTTGCGTGGGGGCGGCGGTGGCAGTGGTGGCGGCGGTGGTGGTGGTGGTGGCGGTGGTGGTGGTGGTGATGGTGGTGGTGGTGATGGTGGTGATGGTGATGGTGGTGGTGGTGGTGATGGTGGTGATGGTGATGGTGGTGGTGGTGGCGGTGGTGGTGGGGGTGGTGGTGGTGGTGGTGGTGATGGTGGTGGGGGTGGTGATGGTGGTGATGGTGGTGGTGGTGGGGGTGGTGGTGATGGTGGTGGTGGTGGCGGCGGTGGCGGTGGTGGTGGTGGTGATGGTGGTGGTGATGGTGATGGTTGTGGTGATGGTGGTGGTGGCGGGGGGCTGGGTTACTTCTGGGCAGAAGCAAGCGCTCCCCCCTTTCGCCT
>NW_022639213.1:80000-90093 GCF_010993605.1 Petromyzon marinus
ACAGAGAGAGACACAGAGACACAGACAAATAGAGACACAGAGACACAGACAGATAGAGATACAGAGACACAGACAGAGAGAGAGAGAGAGAGAGAGACAGAGACACAGACAGAGAGAGACACAGACAGATAGAGACACAGACAGAGAGAGACACAGACAGAGAGAGACACAGACAGAGAGAGACACAGAGACACAGACAGAGAGAGATACAGACAGAGAGAGACACAGAGAGACAGACAAATAGAGACACAGAGACACAGACAGATAGAGATACAGAGACACAGACAGAGAGAGAGAGAGACAGAGACACAGACAGAGAGAGACACAGACAGATAGAGATACAGAGACACAGACAGAGAGAGACACAGAGACACAGACAGAGAGAGACACAGACAGACAGAGAGAGACACAGAGACACAGACAGAGAGAGACACAGACAGAGAGAGACACAGACAGAGAGAGACACAGAGACACAGACAGAGAGAGATACAGAGACACAGACAGAGAGAGACACAGACAGAGAGAGACACAGAGACACAGACAGAGAGAGATACAGACAGATAGAGATACAGAGACACAGACAGAGAGAGACACATAGACACAGACAGAGAGAGACACAGACAGATAGAGATACAGAGATACAGACAGAGAGAGACACAGAGACACAGACAGAGAGAGACACAGACAGACAGAGAGAGACACAGAGACACAGACAGAGAGAGACACAGACAGAGAGAGACACAGAGACACAGACAGAGAGAGATACAGAGACACAGACAGAGAGAGATACAGAGACACAGACAGAGAGAGACACAGACAGAGAGAGACACAGAGACACAGACAGAGAGAGACACAGACAGATAGAGATACAGAGACACAGACAGAGAGAGACACAGAGACACAGACAGAGAGAGACACAGACAGAGAGAGACACAGACAGAGAGAGACACAGAGACACAGACAGAGAGAGATACAGAGACACAGACAGAGAGAGACACAGACAGAGAGAGACACAGAGACACAGACAGAGAGAGACACAGACAGATAGAGATACAGAGACACAGACAGAGAGAGACACAGAGACACAGAGAGAGACACAGACAGAGAGAGACACAGACAGAGAGAGACACAGAGACACAGACAGAGAGAGACACAGACAGAGAGACACAGACAGACAGAAAGAGACACAGACAGAGAGAGACACAGACAGAGAGAGACACAGACAGAGAGAGACACAGAGACACAGACAGAGAGAGACACAGACAGAGAGAGACACAGACAGAGAGAGACACAGAGACACAGACAGAGAGAGACACAGAGACACAGACAGAGAGAGACACAGACAGAGAGACACAGACAGACAGAGAGAGACACAGACAGAGAGAGACACGAGAAACGGAGACAGACAGAGACAGACGGAGACAGACACAGACATACACAGACACAGAGACACAGACAGAGACAGAGACACAGACACAGACAGACACAGACACAGAGACACAGACACAGACACAGAGACACAGACACAGAGACACAGACACAGAGACACAGACAGAGACACAGACACATAGACAGAGACACAGAGACACAGACAGAGACACAGACAGACACAGACAGAGACAGAGACACAGACACATAGACAGAGACACAGACAGACACAGACAGACAGAGGCCTCTCGCCCGCTCACCATCATTGGAGTCATCCATCTCCACCTTGACCCGGGGCCACTCCTCCTCATCCCGCACCTCCTCCTCATCCCGCACCTCCTCCTCATCCTCCTCCTCATCCTGCACCTCCTCATCCTCCTCCTCATCCTGCGCTTCGCGCTTGATGATGATGAACGGCTCCACGGGCAGAGAGTAATCGGCCTCCACGTCCTGGTACATCATCTCATCCTCATCCTCCTCCTCCTCCTCCTCCATGTCGCCTGCCTCAAGCGAAATTCAGTGCAGCGGAGAGAGAGAGACAGAGAGAGAGAGACAGAGAGAGAGAGACAGGGACAGAGAGGCAGAGACAGAGAGAGAGACAGAGAGAGATAGACAGAGAGAGACAGAGAGAGAGGGACAGAGAGAGACAGAGAGAGACAGAGAGAGAGAGAGACAGAGAGAGACAGAGAGAAAGAGAGAGACAGAGAGAGACAGAGAGGGACAGAGAGGGACAGAGAGAGACAGAGAGAGACAGAGAGAGACAGAGAGAGAGACAGAGAGAGACAGAGAGAGACAGAGAGAGACAGAGAGAGACAGGGACAGAGAGAGACAGAGAGACAGAGAGACAGAGAGGGACAGAGAGAGACAAGAGAGAGACAGAGAGACAGAGAGCGACAGAGAGGGAGAGAGAGAGACAGAGACAGAGAGACAGAGATAGTGCTGAGTCTATGACAGTGCTGAGTCTATGACAGTGCTGAGTCTATGACAGTGCTGAGTCTATGACAGTGCTGAGTCTATGACAGTGCTGAGTCTATGACGACAGTGCTGAGTCTATGACAGTGCTGAGTCTATGACAGTGCTGAGTCTATGACAGTGCTGAGTCTATGACGACAGTGCTGAGTCTATGACAGTGCTGAGTCTATGACAGTGCTGAGTCTATGACAGTGCTGAGTCTATGGTGACAGTGCTGAGTCTATGACAGTGCTGAGTATATGACAGTGCTGAGTCTATGGTGACAGTGATGAGTCTATGACAGTGCTGAGTCTATGACAGTGCTGAGTCTATGACAGTGCTGAGTCTATGACAGTGCTGAGTCTATGGTGACAGTGCTGAGTCTATGACAGTGTTGAGTCTATGACAGTGCTGAGTCTATGACAGTGCTGAGTCTATGACAGTGCTGAGTCTATGACAGTGCTGAGTCTATGACAGTGCTGAGTCTATGACAGTGCTGAGTCCATGGCAGTGTTGAGTCTATGACAGTGCTGAGTCTATGGTGACAGTGCTGAGTCTATGACAGTGCTGAGTCTATGACAGTGCTGAGTCTATGACAGTGCTGAGTCTATGGTGACAGTGCTGAGTCTATGACAGTGCTGAGTCTATGACAGTGCTGAGTCTATGACAGTGCTGAGTCTATGACAGTGTTGAGTCTATGACAGTGCTGAGTCTATGACAGTGCTGAGTCTATGGCAGTGCTGAGTCTATGACAGTGCTGAGTCTATGACAGTGCTGAGTCCATGGCAGTGTTGAGTCTATGACAGTGCTGAGTCTATGACACTGCTGAGTCTATGGCAGTGCTGAGTCTATGGCAGTGCTGAGTCTATGACAGTGCTGAGTCTATGACAGTGCTGAGTCTATGACAGTGCTGAGTCTATGGACAGTGCTGAGTCTATGGCAGTGCTGAGTCTATGGCAGTGCTGAGTCTATGACAGTGCTGAGTCTATGACAGTGCTGAGTCTATGGTACAGTGCTGAGTCTATGACAGTGCTGAGTCTATGACAGTGCTGAGTCTATGACAGTGCCGAGTCTATGACAGTGCTGAGTCTATGGTACAGTGCTGAGTCTATGACAGTGCTGAGTCTATGACAGTGCTGAGTCTATGACAGTGCTGAGTCTATGACAGTGCTGAGTCTATGGTACAGTGCTGAGTCTATGACAGTGCTGAGTCTATGGTACAGTGCTGAGTCTATGACAGTGCTGAGTCTGTGACAGTGCTGAGTCTATGACAGTGCTGAGTCTATGACAGTGCTGAGTCTATGACAGTGCTGAGTCTATGGTGACAGTGCTGAGTCTATGACAGTGCTGAGTCTATGACAGTGCTGAGTCTATGACAGTGCTGAGTCTATGACAGTGCTGAGTCTATGGTGACAGTGTTGAGTCTATGACAGTGCTGAGTCTATGACAGTGCTGAGTCTATGACAGTGCTGAGTCTATGACAGTGCTGAGTCTATGACAGTGCTGAGTCTATGGTGACAGTGCTGAGTCTATGACAGTGCTGAGTCTATGACAGTGCTGAGTCTATGACAGTGCTGAGTCTATGGTGACAGTGCTGAGTCTATGACAGTGCTGAGTCTATGGCAGTGCTGAGTCTATGACAGTGCTGAGTCTGTGACAGTGCTGAGTCTATGACAGTGCTGAGTCTATGACAGTGCTGAGTCTATGACAGTGCTGAGTCTATGACAGTGCTGAGTCTATGGTGACAGTGCTGAGTCTATGACAGTGCTGAGTCTATGACAGTGCTGAGTCTATGACAGTGCTGAGTCTATGACAGTGCTGAGTCTATGACAGTGCTGAGTCTATGGCAGTGCTGAGTCTATGGCAGTGCTGAGTCTATGGTGGCAGTGCTGAGTCTATGACAGTGCTGAGTCTATGACAGTGCTGAGTCTATGACAGTGCTGAGTCTATGGTGACAGTGCTGAGTCTATGACAGTGCTGAGTCTATGACAGTGGTGAGTCTATGACAGTGCTGAGTCTATGGTGGCAGTGCTGAGTCTATGGCAGTGCTGAGTCTATGACAGTGCTGAGTCTATGACAGTGCTGAGTCTATGGCAGTGCTGAGTCTATGACAGTGCTGAGTCTATGACAGTGCTGAGTCTATGACAGTGCTGAGTCTATGACAGTGCTGAGTCTATGGCAGTGCTGAGTCTATGGCAGTGCTGAGTCTATGACAGTGCTGAGTCTATGACAGTGCTGAGTCTATGACAGTGCTGAGTCTATGGACAGTGCTGAGTCTATGGCAGTGCTGAGTCTATGGCAGTGCTGAGTCTATGACAGTGCTGAGTCTATGACAGTGCTGAGTCTATGACAGTGCTGAGTCTATGGTGACAGTGCTGAGTCTATGACAGTGCTGAGTCTATGGTGACAGTGCTGAGTCTATGACAGTGCTGAGTCTATGACAGTGCTGAGTCTATGACAGTGCTGAGTCTATGACAGTGCTGAGTCTATGACAGTGCTGAGTCTATGACAGTGTTGAGTCTATGACAGTGCTGAGTCTATGACAGTGCTGAGTCTATGACAGTGCTGAGTCTATGGTGACAGTGCTGAGTCTATGACAGTGCTGAGTCTATGACAGTGCTGAGTCTGTGACAGTGTTGAGTCTATGACAGTGCTGAGTCTATGACAGTGCTGAGTCTATGACAGTGCTGAGTCTATGACAGTGTTGAGTCTATGACAGTGCTGAGTCTATGACAGTGCTGAGTCTGTGACAGTGTTGAGTCTATGACAGTGCTGAGTCTATGACAGTGCTGAGTCTATGACAGTGCTGAGTCTATGACAGTGCTGAGTCTATGACAGTGCTGAGTCTATGACAGTGCTGAGTCTATGACAGTGCTGAGTCTATGACAGTGCTGAGTCTATGACAGTGCTGAGTCTATGACAGTGCTGAGTCTATGACAGTGCTGAGTCTATGACAGTGCTGAGTCTATGGCAGTGCTGAGTCTATGGCAGTGCTGAGTCTATGGTGGCAGTGCTGAGTCTATGGCAGTGCTGAGTCTATGACAGTGCTGAGTCTATGACAGTGCTGAGTCTATGGTGACAGTGCTGAGTCTATGACAGTGCTGAGTCTATGACAGTGGTGAGTCTATGACAGTGCTGAGTCTATGGTGGCAGTGCTGAGTCTATGGCAGTGCTGAGTCTATGACAGTGCTGAGTCTATGACAGTGCTGAGTCTATGGCAGTGCTGAGTCTATGACAGTGCTGAGTCTATGACAGTACTGAGTCTATGACAGTGCTGAGTCTATGACAGTGCTGAGTCTATGGCAGTGCTGAGTCTATGGCAGTGCTGAGTCTATGACAGTGCTGAGTCTATGACAGTGCTGAGTCTATGACAGTGCTGAGTCTATGGACAGTGCTGAGTCTATGGCAGTGCTGAGTCTATGGCAGTGCTGAGTCTATGACAGTGCTGAGTCTATGACAGTGCTGAGTCTATGACAGTGCTGAGTCTATGGTGACAGTGCTGAGTCTATGACAGTGCTGAGTCTATGGTGACAGTGCTGAGTCTATGACAGTGCTGAGTCTATGACAGTGCTGAGTCTATGACAGTGCTGAGTCTATGACAGTGCTGAGTCTATGACAGTGCTGAGTCTATGACAGTGTTGAGTCTATGACAGTGCTGAGTCTATGACAGTGCTGAGTCTATGACAGTGCTGAGTCTATGGTGACAGTGCTGAGTCTATGACAGTGCTGAGTCTATGACAGTGCTGAGTCTGTGACAGTGTTGAGTCTATGACAGTGCTGAGTCTATGACAGTGCTGAGTCTATGACAGTGCTGAGTCTATGACAGTGTTGAGTCTATGACAGTGCTGAGTCTATGACAGTGCTGAGTCTGTGACAGTGTTGAGTCTATGACAGTGCTGAGTCTATGACAGTGCTGAGTCTATGACAGTGCTGAGTCTGTGACAGTGTTGAGTCTATGACAGTGCTGAGTCTATGACAGTGCTGAGTCTATGACAGTGCTGAGTCTATGACAGTGCTGAGTCTATGACAGTGCTGAGTCTATGACAGTGCTGAGTCTATGACAGTGCTGAGTCTATGGTGACAGTGCTGAGTCTATGACAGTGCTGAGTCTATGACAGTGCTGAGTCTGTGACAGTGTTGAGTCTATGACAGTGCTGAGTCTATGACAGTGCTGAGTCTATGACAGTGCTGAGTCTATGACAGTGCTGAGTCTATGACAGTGCTGAGTCTATGACAGTGCTGAGTCTATGACAGTGCTGAGTCTATGACAGTGTTGAGTCTATGACAGTGCTGAGTCTATGACAGTGCTGAGTCTATGACAGTGCTGAGTCTATGACAGTGCTGAGTCTATGACAGTGCTGAGTCTATGGCAGAGCTGAGTCTATGACAGTGCTGAGTCTATGACAGTGCTGAGTCTATGACAGTGCTGAGTCTATGACAGTGCTGAGTCTATGGTGACAGTGCTGAGTCTATGGCAGTGCTGAGTCTATGACAGTGCTGAGTCTATGACAGTGCTGAGTCTATGACAGTGCTGAGTCTATGACAGTGCTGAGTCTATGACAGTGCTGAGTTTATGACAGTGCTGAGTCTATGGTGACAGTGCTGAGTCTATGACAGTGCTGAGTCTATGACAGTGCTGAGTCTGTGACAGTGTTGAGTCTATGACAGTGCTGAGTCTATGACAGTGCTGAGTCTATGACAGTGCTGAGTCTATGACAGTGCTGAGTCTATGACAGTGCTGAGTCTATGACAGTGCTGAGTCTATGACAGTGCTGAGTCTATGACAGTGCTGAGTCTATGACAGTGCTGAGTCTATGACAGTGCTGAGTCTATGGTGACAGTGCTGAGTCTATGACAGTGCTGAGTCTATGACAGTGCTGAGTCTGTGACAGTGTTGAGTCTGTGACAGTGCTGAGTCTATGACAGTGCTGAGTCTATGACAGTGCTGAGTCTATGACAGTGCTGAGTCTATGACAGTGCTGAGTCTATGACAGTGCTGAGTCTATGACAGTGCTGAGTCTATGACAGTGTTGAGTCTATGACAGTGCTGAGTCTATGACAGTGCTGAGTCTATGACAGTGCTGAGTCTATGACAGTGCTGAGTCTATGACAGTGCTGAGTCTATGACAGTGCTGAGTCTATGACAGTGCTGAGTCTATGACAGTGCTGAGTCTATGACAGTGCTGAGTCTATGGTGACAGTGCTGAGTCTATGGCAGTGCTGAGTCTATGACAGTGCTGAGTCTATGGTGACAGTGCTGAGTCTATGACAGTGCTGAGTCTGTGGTAGTGCTGAGTCTATGACAGTGCTGAGTCTATGACAGTGCTGAGTCTATGACAGTGCTGAGTCTATGACAGTGCTGAGTCTATGGTGACAGTGCTGAGTCTATGGTGACAGTGCTAAGTCTATGACAGTGCTGAGTCTATGGTGACAGTGCTGAGTCTATGACAGTGCTGAGTCTATGACAGTGCTGAGTCTATGACAGTGCTGAGTCTATGACAGTGCTGAGTCTATGGTGACAGTGCTGAGTCTATGACAGTGCTAAGTCTATGACAGTGCTGAGTCTATGGTGACAGTGCTGAGTCTATGACAGTGCTGAGTCTATGACAGTGCTGAGTCTATGACAGTGCTGAGTCTATGGTGACAGTGTTGAGTCTATGACAGTGCTGAGTCTATGACAGTGCTGAGTCTATGGTGACAGTGCTGAGTCTACGACAGTGCTGAGTCTATGACAGTGCTGAGTCTATGACAGTGCTGAGTCTATGACGGTGCTGAGTCTATGACAGTGCTGAGTCTATGACAGTGCTGAGTCGATGACAGTGCTGAGTCTATGACAGTGCTGAGTCTATGGTGACAGTGCTGAGTCTATGACAGTGCTGAGTCTATGACAGTGCTGAGTCTATGACAGTGCTGAGTCTATGACAGTGCTGAGTCTATGACAGTGCTGAGTCTATGACAGTGCTGAGTCTATGACAGTGCTGAGTCGATGACAGTGCTGAGTCTATGACAGTGCTGAGTCTATGGTGACAGTGCTGAGTCTATGACAGTGCTGAGTCTATGATGACAGTGCTGAGTCTATGGCAGTGCTGACTCTATGACAGTGCTGAGTCGATGACAGTGCTGAGTCTATGACAGTGCTGAGTCTATGGTGACAGTGCTGAGTCTATGACAGTGCTGAGTCTATGATGACAGTGCTGAGTCTATGGCAGTGCTGAGTCTATGACAGTGCTGAGTCTATGACAGTGCTGAGTCTATGACAGTGCTTAGTTTATGACAGTGCTGAGTCTATGGTGACAGTGCTGAGTCTATGACAGTGCTGAGTCTATGACAGTGCTGAGTCTGTGACAGTGTTGAGTCTATGACAGTGCTGAGTCTATGACAGTGCTGAGTCTATGACAGTGCTGAGTCTATGACAGTGCTGAGTCTATGACAGTGCTGAGTCTATGACAGTGCTGAGTCTATGACAGTGCTGAGTCTATGACAGTGCTGAGTCTATGACAGTGCTGAGTCTATGACAGTGCTGAGTCTATGACAGTGTTGAGTCTATGACAGTGCTGAGTCTATGACAGTGCTGAGTCTATGACAGTGCTGAGTCTATGACAGTGCTGAGTCTATGACAGTGCTGAGTCTATGACAGTGCTGAGTCTATGACAGTGCTGAGTCTATGACAGTGCTGAGTCTATGACAGTGCTGAGTCTATGACAGTGCTGAGTCTATGACAGTGCTGAGTCTATGACAGTGCTGAGTCTATGGTGACAGTGCTGAGTCTATGACAGTGCTGAGTCTATGACAGTGCTGAGTCTATGACAGTGCTGAGTCTATGACAGTGCTGAGTCTATGGTGACAGTGCTGAGTCTATGACAGTGCTGAGTCTATGGCAGTGCTGAGTCTATGACAGTGCTGAGTCTGTGACAGTGCTGAGTCTATGACAGTGCTGAGTCTATGACAGTGCTGAGTCTATGACAGTGCTGAGTCTATGGTGACAGTGCTGAGTCTATGACAGTGCTGAGTCTATGACAGTGCTGAGTCTATGACAGTGCTGAGTCTATGACAGTGCTGAGTCTATGACAGTGCTGAGTCTATGGCAGTGCTGAGTCTATGGCAGTGCTGAGTCTATGACAGTGCTGAGTCTATGGTGGCAGTGCTGAGTCTATGGCAGTGCTGAGTCTATGACAGTGCTGAGTCTATGACAGTGCTGAGTCTATGGTGACAGTGCTGAGTCTATGACAGTGCTGAGTCTATGACAGTGGTGAGTCTATGGTGACAGTGCTGAGTCTATGACAGTGCTGAGTCTATGGCAGTGCTGAGTCTATGACAGTGCTGAGTCTATGGTGGCAGTGCTGAGTCTATGGCAGTGCTGAGTCTATGACAGTGCTGAGTCTATGACAGTGCTGAGTCTATGGCAGTGCTGAGTCTATGACAGTGCTGAGTCTATGACAGTGCTGAGTCTATGACAGTGCTGAGTCTATGACACTGCTGAGTCTATGGCAGTGCTGAGTCTATGGCAGTGCTGAGTCTATGACAGTGCTGAGTCTATGACAGTGCTGAGTCTATGGACAGTGCTGAGTCTATGGCAGTGCTGAGTCTATGGCAGTGCTGAGTCTATGACAGTGCTGAGTCTATGACAGTGCTGAGTCTATGACAGTGCTGAGTCTATGGTGACAGTGCTGAGTCTATGACAGTGCTGAGTCTATGGTGACAGTGCTGAGTCTAT